>CAUYLG010041209.1:0-57486 GCA_963573385.1 Cacajao melanocephalus | reverse complement strand
AAAAAAAAAAAAAAAGAAAAAGAAAAAAGAAAGAGCAACCAAGCGTCAAGCTTTTTCAAAGAGTGTCAGAGGACTGATGTGTAGCAGAGGTCAGAGATGTATACAGAGGGCTAGTCAACAAAGACTTTGTGAGTAATGGTAAGAAGTTTATCCTAAAAGCAAGGGGGAAAATCTTGAAGGATTTTAAGTAAATCAATGATATTACAGTTAAGATGTTAGAAATATTAACACCTCTGTTCTTTTAGGATATCCATCTACCTAGGTGGTTAGAGCCTAGGCGAAGTTTTGATCTTAAAAAATCCTTCAGGGCAAATCTAACCTGTTACACAGTGTTAAAGATCCAGAACTGAGGATATTTTCTGGTACAATGGATGAATTAGGTAATTTTTTCTAGTAGGTGAATAGATAAATGAATAGGCTGGGCACAGTGGCTCACATCTGTAATCCTAGCACTTTGGGAGGCTGAGGAGGGTGAATCATCTGAGGTCAGAAATTCGAAACCAGTCTGGCCAACATGATGAAACCCTGTCTCTACTAAAAATACAAATAATTAGCCAGGCCTGGTGGTGGACACCTGTAATCCCAGCTACTCAGGAGGCTGGGGCAGGAGAATTGATTAAACGTGGGAGGCAGAGGTTGAAGTGTGCTGAGATCGCAACTGCACTCCAGCCTGGGCAACAGAGCGAGACTCCATCTCAAAACAAATAAATAAATAAATGAATAAAAAAGTCTGTGGGCATCTAATCAACTCTCTTCTCCAGACATCATACAGAAGTTGTGATACGGCCTGACCTCAACTTACAATATTTAATTTATCCCATGCCTCCTTAGAACTGTGCTTGAGCAAACTCTCAATTAGTGGTTTTTGTCAATCAGAAATTTGAATTGTTACAACAAAAATATATTGAAATTCCATTCATATGTTAGTGTCTTAGGTGTTAGGTGACATAAAGACAACAGATCTGGAACTTTATCATTAAGCAGTTCAGAATCTCACGTCTCTTTTATAAACAGTTTTTAAAATATCTTGTATCTTACCATACATAGTTGAATCTTCATGGCATCAAGGTAGTTCAGGAATTACCATCTTTATTCAATATTTTATTGTTTTAATTTTTTTCTTTTTCTTTTTACATTAAAGGTGGGGTTTCACCATGTTGCCCAGGCTGGTCTTGAACTCCTGAGCTCAGGTGATCCACCTGCCTCGGCCTTCCACAGTGTTGGGATTACAGATGTGAGCCCCTGTGCCCAGCCAATTGTATCAATTTTCTAACCACTCAAAGATTTGATATTATTTTAGTTTCATAAAAGTTTGCCAAATCCGCAAGTAAAAATAGTTCTTTAACTTTATAAATCGATTAATCATTTCAAACCTGATGATATTTTGCTATCCACAACATATCACTGCACACTTGATATTAGTTCCATTTGTACAATACAAAAAAAGTTTGATTTTAACAGACAGCAATAGACAATTCTGCAATTTCAGGGAGAAAAGCTTTTTTGGTTTTGCCATTTTAACATAAACAGAATTGGTTTGCATTTTATACTTAACTAAGCTGAAGTTCTTTCAAAATCTTAAATTCTGTTCTGTTCACTTTGAATTTCTTTTTCACATCCCATTTTCTTAACTGCTTTATAGACTCAAAGGTTTAGGGAAGTTTCTGGGATCCTTATAATAGTATTTAGGAGAGAAATTTCAATAATTTTTTCTGATACTGTTTTTGCAAGTTAATGGCATTATTTAGGAGAAAAAATACTATTAAATTGATAGGAACAATGTGAAAAATAAATGTTAGAACAAAAGAATGCTTTCAGTCAGTTGTTTTGATTTTTCATCTTGGATACATGAGGTCAAACAGCATGAAAATCTCTAGTTTTAAATTTACCTTCTAATATACCGTACGTAGAAAATGTAAAATTCTCACTGTCTAGATTGATACAAAATTATCTTTATTTAGGAAATTATATTTAATATGACTAGAGTTTATATTGTAAGATTACTGCTGCACTACTGTAAAATTTTGAATGTTAGATGCTTAAGTTTTGCCCATTTCAGTAATTTTTTTGCACTCATTTTCTTTTCAAGTAGGAGAAGAGAAAAGAAACATTTAAATCTGTAAGAAAATTACATGGTACATTCATAGTTCTCAATTACTGGGCCAATTTGAAGTACCGTTCAGCTATGCCATTAAATAAGCACTAAACACATTTTGAAAATTGAAAAAAAGAGTCTAAAACTTTGTTTGGTGATATCTGATAGATTTCTTTTTGAGATGATAGACTTGGATGGGCTTCTCATAGGGACAAACAGGACCAGGACATTTAAGATCCTGTTCAGCCATGCCTCTATCCCTGAGCCTGGAGCAGAGCCATTACCTTAGTGAAGGTGAGTCTTCTGATAACCCTGAAGAGACCATTGGAGGGACCTCAGGGATATTGAAAAGGAGCATTGCCTTTTGCCAGAGCTACTTAATACGTCTCTTGTGAGTGCTTAATTTTTTTCCCTAAAAATAACAATAACAAAAACAATCACAATTAACTTTAATTAATAGCTTATAACTTGCCTGTGTGCTCACTGCTTTAGGAGAGAGCATTTCTTTCCATCGGGCTGTGTAAAGTAGGCTTAATGTGTACATTGTAGAGATAAGGAAATTGAGGTTTACAGGAATTGGGCAGTTTATCAACAGTCATGAGAGGAGTCAGTAGGGGTTACTGTGGATCTCACCCCAGAGCCCATGCCTTCCATCACTGTATTGGCAGTTTCTTGATCTCACTGTGCTACACCAGCCCTGTTTGGAAGCAGGCGTATGTTCCTCAATCCAGTCTCCTTCTAGTACTCAGGGCATGGGTGGGTACCTAAGGTCCTCATGGTTTTTGGCACTCCTCCTTGTCATAATGTGCTTATGGAGAATTATAATACTTCAGTATCTCAGTGTTAAAAACTAATTGACATAGTTTTCTTTCTCTTTTTGAGATGGAGTCTTGCTCTGTCACCCAGGCTGGAGCGCATTGGTGCGATCTTGGCTCACTGCAACCTCTGCCTCCCAGCCTTAAGCGATTCTCCTGCTTCAGCCTTCCGAGCAACTGGGACTACAGGCACATGACACCACGCTTGGCTAATTTTTTTTTTTTTTTTGTATTTCTAGTGGAGACGGGGTTTCACAGTGTTAGCCAGGATGGTGTCGATCTCCTGACCTCCTGATCTGCCCACCTCAGCTTCCCAAAGTGCTGGGATTACAGGCATGAGCCACCGTGCCTGGCCAGAATTAACACATTTCTCTTAGGGAATCTGTACCTCAATTCTCGGAAAGTGTTGGTAATTTTTTCTAGCTTTATGTAGGGATGATTGACAAGTAAAAATTGTATGTATTCAGGGTACACAATGTGATGTTTTGATATATGTGTGCATTGTGAAATGATTACTACAATTAATTTAATTAATCCATCACCTCACATAGTAACTCTGTGCGTGTGTGTGTGTGTGTGTGTGTGTGTGTGTTGAGAACACTTGAGATCTACTCTATTAGCAATACAGTATAATTAACTATACTCTAATGTAGGGTAACCATACTTTACATTAGGTCTCCAGAACTGATTCATCTTATAACTGCAGGATATTGTCCTTTGACCATCTCCCTTTTTTCCCTATCCCCCAACTGCTGGTAACCACCATTCTACTCTCTGTTCCTATGAATTTGACTTTTTCTAAAAGCTCCCACATGTAAGAGAGATTATGCAGCATTTATCTTGTTTCACTTAGTAAAGTATCTTCCAGGTCCATCCATGTTGCAAATGGCAGGATCTCTGGCCTTTTTAAGGCTGAATAATAGTCCAATGCATGTATTTACACACACACACACACACACACACACACACACACACACAATCACCTAATTTCTTTAGCCATTCATCTGTCAACTGACTTAGGTGGTTTCCATATCTTGGCTATTGTGAATAATGCTGCAATGAACCTGGCAGTATACATATCTCTTTGAGATATTGATGCTATTTCCTTTGGATACATACCCTGAAGTAGGATCGTTGGATCATATGACATATTTCTTACCTAAAATCTCTGGGCTGACTTCATGGGAATATTGAGAGTGTGGCATATTTCTCCCATTTCACTGATCTCTAAGGTTCTGAGGTGCATTTCAAAGCTCTATCTTCATCTCCTCTCTCCTAAATTTCAGAGGCAATTCTCCCTGGAAGGCAGGAATCCCGCCATGGAGAATCAACATGTGATCAGTCACTGTTCTGTGTGAATGCACATTTCTCAGGTATGTTAGAGCTGAATAATTTTTATAAAAAGCTGTTAAAAACAGTTGGTTTTTCTTTGAAATGTCTGAATACTGGACGAATCTTAATTCTGTTGCATTAAGATAAATCAACAGATAATAACAAACCATAGCTTTCTCAAACGTTAGCCAGGTAGCTTGCTTACAAATAATATAAGTGGGCAGTTTCAGCCTTGAAACCCACTCATTCATAGCCATTGCTAAATGCCTCCCAGGGGCTGAGATATAAAACTTACCCTGTGTTTACTTCTTTGCTTATGCTTCCTCTGAGGAATCCAAATATTTTAAATCCCTTCTTTGATGCAGAAAAATATAAAATCAGGAGTATGATTCTTCCTTTAAAAAATAATCAGCTTTAATTAAAGTGAAGCACAGCAATTCCCTGGGAGAAAATACTTCTGTGTTCAATTTCTCTTTTAGAAATCTCTTCTGTGTGTTTATAGGGAAGCTGGAATCTTGAGGTAGTAAACTGAACGCAAAAGCTTTGGTTGTCCAACTAATCATATTTAAAATAAATTTCTCAAAAGTTTAACATTGACTATGAGGATGGTGATAATTTCACTGTAGTGTTTTTATGCCAGTCGGTGTGAAGAAAAAAAGTACATACCTAGCCAGGTGTGGTGGCTCACACATGTGATCCCAGAACTTTGGGAAGTTGAGATGGGAGGATTTCTTGAGCCCAGGAGTTCAAGACCAGCCTGGGCAATATAACAAGACTCTGTATCTACAAACAATTAAAAAGTTAGCTAGTCATGGTGATGCATGCCAATAGTCCTATCTACTTGGGAGACTGAGGCAGGAGGATAGCTTGAACCCAGAAGTTCAAAGATATAGTCAGTTAGGATTGTACCACTGCATTCCTGCTTGGAAGACAGAGTGAGACTTTGTCTCTAAAAATACAATTTTTAAATTAAAAAAACCAAAAAAAATAAATAAAGATAATAAAAAATAAGAGAAGTTCCAAGTAAGAGGGAATAATCAATGTAAACCATTTATTGTTAAAAAAGAGGCACACCTATTGCCATTTTACTCAGGTGAAATATAACCTTTTAAATATAAAACTTGGTATTTATGTTGTAAGTTTATGAACTCCATTTCAGAGAACTGAGGAAAGTCTTAGAATATGACCACATTGGGAAGTAGTGATAGTTTATAATCATTTGCACTTAAGTTTAAAAAACACAGACAAAGGCTGGGTGTGGTGGCTTACACCTGTAATCCCAGCATTTTGGGAGGCCGAGACAGGCAGATCACAAGGTCAGGAGATCAAGACCAACCTGGCTAACATGGTGAAACACTGTCTACTAAAAATACAAAAAATTAGCTGGGCATGGTGGTGCACACCTGTAGTTCCAGTGACTGGGAGGCTGAGGCAGGAGAATCACTTGAACCCAGGAGGCAGATGTTGGAGTGAGCTGAGATCACGGTACTGCACTCCAGCCTGGGTGACAGAGTGAGACTCCATCTCAAAAATAAAACAAAAAACAAACAAACAAAAAACACAGAATCAACTTAAAAGAACTTAGTATGTTTTAATCTTTACCCCACCCCAAAGCCAAGGTCTTTATTTTGAATACTTACAAGAACTTCAGTAAGATTTCCCATATTCGGAAGCAACCTTAGCTCCTATCTCCTAGTCACAGTTGTTGAGAATAAGCTTGAAATAATTGTGGCAGTTTCAAATTCAAATCATAACATAAAACTTTATTCATGTTTTCACACACATTTTCTAGCTCCAATAGCATTTAACTTTCTTGTTAATTTCAGGTTCCTCCAAACTCTATGTTTAATGGACGCTTCCATCATGTATGTAGCTCACTTATTCTCCAGGGCAAGTTATTGTCCAAACTCATAGGAAATCTTGGATCTGGGCACTTTGTTAAGATCTAATATCATAGAAGTGAGCATTTTATTTGTATCTGGGTCCTCTTGAGACTTCTGGAACCAGATTGTATAAGTAGCTAACTTTTTTTTAGCAATGGGAAGAAAACAATGATGACGATGCTCACATCAACAGCAAACAAAAATCAAACAGTAAGGCACAGCATTAAAGTAGCATGTTTTTCAGCAATTATTATGTGCCAGGTACTCTGTTAAATAGTTTCAGCCTATTGTGT
Organism: Cacajao melanocephalus; assembly: GCA_963573385.1. Lineage (NCBI taxonomy): Eukaryota > Metazoa > Chordata > Mammalia > Primates > Pitheciidae > Cacajao > Cacajao melanocephalus. The sequence continues at coordinate 51,068 of CAUYLG010041209.1, read as the reverse complement.
CATTTGATGAGTATAATTGGCTAAATTATAAGATTCTAACAGTAGGAGGCAGATCTGTTTTGTGGCCTGTCATATCTCTAGGATCTGACACAGATCTGTGCTCAGTTAATATTTATTTACTTATAGAATAACCACCATCACCCCTGCTGTATAAATGTGAAGATAGAGGATCTGAGAGGTCACAGAGGCATATGGTTTGTAAATGCTGAGCCAGGATAACAGACAAAAGCCCAGGCTTAGGTTATTATGACCTTTTGCCTTCCTGCGCTGATAGGTAAACGTAATTCTGGTTGTATGTAAAAGGCATGTAGAATGAGAGGAATGGAGACTCTTGGTGGTATGCAATATAAAGACTCCAAAAGTTGAGTTGAAACATGTAGCTGACACACAGTTTTCTCTCATGCAATGGTCTAAGCTCATTCTCACAGGACATAAGACATCTTATCTTGACAGTATTTAGCTAATAATAATGGGCTGAATTCAGTAAGAAATGGACTTATTCAGCCTGTGTCAAGGGAATCTGTTCACGTTGTTGCTAAAGTTCTCTAAAGGAAAGTGGTGGCTGTTCTTTATTAATCATTCTAGATCTGAGCTCTGAAAAGCTTAAAACTATCTGTAAAATGAAAATATTTTCTCAGCCAAAATTTTCAAAATCCTCTGCTTTCCCCCATCCCCCAGACCTGAAGTGTATCAAGCTAAGTATAAAATGTTATTCCAGTGATTGAGGTTGCTGGTTTTGAATTCACCTTTCATTTTCTCAGATAGCACTCTTCCCTGTGAGAATTCAAATTCCTAATAGCTTCCAAGTTTCTCTCTAACAGCCCCTGTCCACTTACCCATTCTGCACAGTCACTCCCTTGCAAGTCTCCTGCTTTCTCCTTGTTTTTATGAAACATAAAAAGACTCTGGAAATAATATCTAATAGTTGTGTGCTTTTGACTAAGATTCAGATTGATCCTCCACCTGAAAACTTTTAAAACGTGCATCCCCAATTAACATTTAGAATTAATGGGAGTTTCTTAAAAGGTATACATTAGGAATCTTGCCATGTTATATTCTGACTACATACATTTGAGGGAGAATAAAATAAAAGTATCTCTTTGTTCTAATCTGTATGATTTTTTTTAAGAACTACTTCCCTGGTTTCTTTTGTTATTAGAAGGTTAAAATGTGGCATTATGTTGCTATGAATTAACCAGTCCTCCCAAGACATTATAAAGAGGTTCCAAGCCTCTGGAGGCTTTCTATGAAATAAGAAGGACCAATTATTTCTTGAATCTAGGGTGTTATGGAACCGACAGGCTTCATGGGTACTGAAAAGATATATTTGGCAGAGAAAGGCACCAAATCTTCTATTTCCAGCAATACTGCCAGGGGAACTCTCCCCCAATGTATAATGAAAAGCCCACAACACACATTCTGTCTGGCTTAGCCACTGTCCTTAGTATTCCCCTTTCCACATACTCATGGGGTATCTTTTAAATTATTTTCTTATGTAGACTGACGATTGTACACATATAAGTCTTCCTAGCATTTGAAATATGTATGTAATTCATCAAATTGATTGGGAGCACCTGAGTCCCAGATCAGCTTTGTATAAGTTTTGTCATCTAATTCATTTTGTCCAGGACTTGGTGAAACTGGGTGAAGCTAATTGCTAGGTTACCAAGTCTACAAAATTCAGTAAATGGATAATGTACAGTAGTGCATAGAAAGATAACAGAAGCTTGCAAATCTCTAAATGTTCACCTTTTTTTTTTTACCACAACAGATTAAGAGATAAAAAATTTATCCTAACACATTGACTTTCAACTTCAAAATGAGTGCTTACAGAATTTTAGGTGAATCACCAAGCAGCTTACTGTTAGGCTGAGGTGAGGAATGCATAGAGATTAGCAGAAAATCTTTGAGTACTATATGTATTTATCATAATCCTGAGGGATTTTTTTTATTACTCTTCTCCCAGCTCAAATTCAGCTATTTTTTGAAAAAGATAAAGTATATAGATGACATTTTAATTCACTTTTTTAGTATTGGAGGCCCAAATTCTTTTTTTGTGTTTTGAGGTGAAGTCTCGCTCTGTCACCCAGCTGGAGTGTAGTGACCTGATCCCAGCTCACTGTAACCTCCACCTCCTGGGTTTAAGCTATTCTCCTGCCTCAACCTCCTGAGCAGCTGGGATTACAGGTGCTCAGCACCACACAAGCTAATTTTTGTGTTTTAATAGAGATAGGGTTTTACCATATTGGCCAGGCGGTCTTGAACTACTGACATCAAGTGATCCACCGGCCTTGGCCTCCCAAAGTGCTGGGATTACAAGCATGAGCCACCATGCCTGGCCCCAAATTCTTTGTTGTACTTAGTATCTGATTTTCCTATCTTTGTTTTAATAATAGAAACACCAGGTTGGGCACAGTGGCTCACGTCTTTAGTCCCAGCTACTTGGGAGGCTCAGGCACAAGAATTGCAAGAAGCCATGAGGTAGAGTTTGCAGTGAGCAGAGATGGTGCCATTGAACTCCAGCCTGGGCAACAGTGCAAGACTCTGTCTCAAAACAACAACAGCAGCAACAGCAGTAGCAACAAAAACAAAATAATAGAAACTCCAAGTTTTAGCTGGAAATGTGGCTGACTACCTAAAGACAATGGCTAAGCAGATGGCAGCCACAGAATGGAAGGAAACTGTTCCCTGAATGATCCCCAGATGACTTCTTTGAACACTAACATTTTATTCCCTTTTGTTATAGTATCCTAGCCCGTACTCTAGCTGATTCACTGTGTGAGTACTATTTATTTAGAGTTTTGTTTGTGTTGTCTATCTTTTTTAGTCTTTAATTCATTTCAGTGCAATTCAATTCAGTGTTTAGATAGCAGACTTTCACTTTCAGGCAAGATGGAATGACGGGCTGGATTTACCCTTCCTCATGAAACAGTTAAGAATATTAAACACAATACCTAAAACCGTGGTTTGTAAGACAAGGGACATCAGGCAATGAAGAACAGTGATCCCTGAGAGATGAGAAACAAATGAGATGAGCCCTGTGATTATTCCAGCTTTCTGTTCAGTCCCAGTGCTAAGAAGGAAGCCCAGGCAGAGCCTGGTGGGGTCCCTAAGCTGAGGAGATAGATCTGAGAGCTAGAGAGATAGAGAGACCCAGATTTAAAGAGGGTTTATCTTGCATATTCTCTTTGAGTTGTGATCAGTACATATAAATGATACTCAAGGCCAGAAAAAACCAAACCAAACAAAATCCTTAAAAGGCAGTGCCAGACACTCGGAGAGAGCCCAAAATGCAGTCCCTGTTCCAATTAGAATAGGAAACCTTGTGATTCACACGGTGCTGAACAGAGTACTCAAAAGTGTTGTGCCTCAGTAATTGGGTATTTTGTCCCTTGACTAGACACTGGTCTGGTCTTGCCTACCTAACAAATCTTTTTTTTTTTTTTTTCAACTGAAACAGAGTCTTGCTCTGTCACCCAGGCTGGAGTGCAGTGGCATAACCTCAGCTCACTGCAACCTCTGCCTCCCACTACCTAACAAAACTTAAAACTGAGATCTGAAAATATCAATCCTCTTTCCAAGTAATGTAGCTGTGTCCCAGATGAAGCTCAGAAATATTTATGGAAATAAAAAATACCCAGCACCCAACAAGGAACTATTCACAATGTCTGGCATCCAATCAAAGATTATCAGTCATGCAAAGAGGCAAGAAAACATGATCTATCATAAACAGAAAAATAAATGGAAACTGACACAAATGTTAGCATTATCAGAAAAGGACATTAAAACTATTGTTATAAATATATTTTACATGTTCAAAAAGTTAAGACATGGAGGATATAAAAAATATTCAATATTTAGTCAGTTACTTAAAAATTAATTCCTGGACTGGAGACATAGCAGTAGGTGGGAGGAACAAACCAGGCGGGATATGTGAGGCAGTTTATGTGAGATAGAAGTGCGAAGGTTAAGGAAAGGGAAACAAAGATTTTAATCTGGTACAAGATTCTTATTTGAGGTCATGAGACTCCTGATAGACTGTTCCCATATTCTCAGACTCTCAAGTTCTCAATTTCTTTATATGCACCTCACTCTACATACTTAATTCTGTGATTGTATTTAGATGATTTAAAAAGTTGAAAGCATGTTCTTGATAATCTTCATGATCAGGATATAGTCAGACCATGGCATGACTGATTTTGGGTCATAACTGTCACAGAAGTCAGTTGCACTATTAAGTACCATGAATATATCTGTAACCATGTTGTCCTCAAGTAATTATATAAAGTAAGAGCTATATCCTAATGCAAGATTTCTCCCCTGGGATCTGAATATTCCTGCGTGCATTAAGATGGATTTTGGGTTTCTTCAAGTTCTCAGATTCTAAATTAGTGGCCTAGAATGTTATTGCTGAGCATGATAATTTGTTGAATGAATGAATTATATAATTATGGGTAAAACACTATATGCTGGGAATTTACAGTTTAAAAAGATAATTTTTATAATGTCTGTGATATTAAGAAAATTTGGATAATTTTGTGTATCTTCTTGAAAATATAGAGATAAGCAATAATTTTCAGTTTCACAACTGAAATGGAAAAGTTTGGAAATAAACTCCAGGAACATAGTTGGACTTTTGGTTTTGTGGAATAGCAGATAATTATTTAAATTATTATCAGAGTTACAAAATGGCATTTGTTTCAGTTACAGAATAAAAGCAGTTTTATATGCTTAGTGTATGGGATGAAGCCAAGTATTTATCCTTAAGACAGAAAGGGAAGAATTCAAATTTAACTTAAGCAGTTCAAAGACAACAATTGAGGTTAGATGAAAAAGACAGATAACACATATTTTCTATCTTATTTCATATGATTTATGTTTATACTGTGCACGTATAGTGAATAGGGAAATTTGTTGCCATTATTTTAATGGTCTTTCTTTTTTAATGGCAGTTACGTTGTCTGGATCATATGTTATAATTAGTATCTTGGTTCTCTCTATGTGGAGATAATTTTTCATAATTAGATTGCCTGAGTTATTAGCAGTCACTACTAACTCTTGATAGTTGTTGAAATTGCTCTCACAGAACTAGCAAGAAATAATCAGCATCTCTAGGCCTTATCTAGAAAAACAAATTTATGAAGTCACAGTGAATGACATAGGGTTCGAAATTGAGATAACCATGAATATAGCAATTCGATATTTAGTACCAAGACAATGTTACATTTCGGTGGATTGTATTTCTTTTACAAAATAAGCCTGTCATATTCAAGTTATTTATATTTGGAGAAATTTTCCAGGATCACTGCAGTGTGTTCAGTTATTAAAATTATGAAATAAATGAGATGTCACAAATATCTGATTCTAATATTCATTTTTTAATTTTTCCATCCAAATTAAGCTGAATTCTTATGTTATAAAGTTTTAGGGATTTCTGGTTATGTTTGCCTTTAAAAAGTCTAAATCTAGTATTAATTTTTCTTTCTTTGCCCAGTGTCCAATAGTTCTAAACAAGAACAGATTTGAACTTTTTTATAGCTTCGTGACATCCACTCTCTTACAATTTTGTCAATTCAAATCTTTAAAGCCTATAAATTTACATTTTGTATCTACACATCAAAGTGCTTATTTCATCATCTTCTTTCTTAGAATGGATGAGAATAACCACAAGAAATTATCATTGAGTACTAGCTTTAACACAGGCTCCTATAGGATGGATAAATACCTTCTGTCAAGAACACTGCTCCAGGGAAAGAATCCCAGTAAAGAGTTGGCTTCAGATATTGGGAATCATTAAGCAGGTTATATTTCCTCCTATAAACACTACTCTATGACTTAAATCGGGCAAATATTTTGAAACAGATGATGATTGCTTCTAGTTCATTCTGCATAACTTGTGCTTTGTAACCACACTGTTACAAACATATATACATTTGCAGGTAGGTGATGAGTCTTTGCTTTGCTGTGTTGATGAATGATGTCTTTCCTATAACCATAATAAGGTTTTTTTTTTTTTTAAACGCTATTCAGTTCTTGCAGTAGGCAGTAGGTAAACAAGGGCTGCCTTCTTCCCATGGGGAAGATCACATGGCTCTGGGTGGAGAGATCTGTTTATCCAAGATAAAGACAGAAATGTAGATTGGAGGGAAGAAGTTACTGGAAGAAGAGAGATTTTTAGTTCTAAAGAAACTAAAGGAGATCAGAAGAGAATGCTTCTGGAGTAGCCAAGGGAGGTAGTGCAGTTCAGATGGGACTGAGAAAAAGAAAAGCAAGGAGAGCTGGCCCTTGGATGGTAGCCATCAAGCCAAACAGCCTGCTGAGCTGCCCCAACTTATTGACTTGAATACCAAGGTTTCTTTCTGACCTGTGATTTCTTCCAATTCATTTCCCTGTTATCTTTGCTGCAGTGGAGTGTATGTTCTAATATAGTTCTTTCTTCCACAATTCCCTATATTCCTAGAATAATCTCTTGCTTGTATCACACAGAAAGCGTTTTTTTCCTCAGTAACGACAAGTGATTACTGTTTGAGAGAAGAGTAATAATGACAATATCTTACAGCTCTAATGAGCTTTTGACTTTTCTAAAGTTTCTTATCTATTAGTTATTAGCAAATTTGAATCTCAGAGTAACCCAGGGGATAGGTTATAGATTTAGAATTTCCTTTGGATAAAAAAGGAAAAAGCAATTTAAAGTAGTAGAAATGAAGGAGAAATGGGTAAAAATGTGGCTAAGAGCAACTAATAAGATCCTCACCTTATTAGTTGCTTTTAGCCACATTTAGCTAACTAATAAGGTGAGGATCTTAGACATGTAAGAAGAAAAAAATGGAAAAAGAATGTTGTCATGTATGTTTCTTTGATTATGTGGGTGGGGTTATTCAAATTCCCAGGGAATTTCTGTTCACCGACTATTTCTGCCTTTGATCTGTTTTCTCTTACATATTTTCTGTGGCTTTTTTTTTTTTTTTTTTGATCTTACATTCTCAGACAATGCTCAGAATTCCTGGCGGCACTGTCAGTTTTTTGGGGTACCTTGAGGCAGGGTCCCGAAGTGATTAAAAACATAGATGGTATCTTAGAAATAAATAAATAACATGGTCTTATTTAGCCATTCAGAAGGTAGTGAGAAAAATGACGTTGACATGTTTGAGTGCATTGTCCTATATAAGTTATCTCTAACTGTGAGTTTTTTTTGAGAGAGATGGACTCATTTTATCTGTATTATCTGTAAAATCATGTTTGGAACTATTTCATTGCTTATATTCTATTTAGGCGTAATGATTTATGATACTCTAAAATTGATGATGGGATTATGGTAGCCTATAAATATAGAAACAGCAAGCAAAGTGAAACCATATCAACCGAATATCTTTTTGAAATCAAAACGAAGTTATGATGCAGTGTTTTTTTGTTTTTGTTTCTTTGAAACAGAGTTTCACTCTTGTCACCCAGGCTGCAGTGCAGTGGTGTGACCTTGGTTCATTGCAACCTCCACCTCTCGAGTTCAAGTGATTCTCCTGCCTCAGCCTCCCAAGTAGCTGGTATTACAGGTGCCTGCTACCATGGCCCAGCTAATTTTTTTTTGTATTTTTAGTAGAGATGGGTTTTCATCATGTTGGCCAGGCTGGTCTCAAACTCCTGACCTCAGTATACTCTGCCTGCCTCGGCCTCCCAAAGTGCTGGGATTACAGGCGTGAGCCACCACACCTGGCAGATACAGTGTTAAATAAACCCTTGACTTTCACATTTTAATAGAAACTACAGACATTTTAGTCAACCTCAAATAATGAACCTGTATATTATAAATGTCTACAAATTCTAAAATTAAATTAAACTGGGCAAAGTAGTAACCAATTCCCCAAATTCAATTTAAATTATGTAAATGTTTCCTACAAAGGTGTTTCTCTGTGTTAGCAAACAATCTCTTGAGGGGGCCAAATCTGAATTCTAGGATTCAGAGATTTCTGGGTTTAAACGGTGGTTTGAGATACTGGTTTATTTTGGTTAGGGGGGAAAAAAAAACAGTTTTAGTTGACAATGGAATTTGCTTTAAAAATTTTAAATGAAAAAATATTTTTCTCTTTTAGAAATCCAAGTTTGCTGTTTTAGATGGTAGAGAGGAGAACACTGACGTCCCAAATAAAAGCCAAGAAATTGATGTTTGCTGTGAAAATGGATTTCTCTTTAGTAAGACCATTGAAAATGGGTTTCATTCATTTAACAGGAATTAGAAGAATGATTAACATGTGGTTAGTGCTGTGTTGTTTGCTAAAAGGAATAGTAGCGAAATTCAAGATCTGGCTACTATCCTTTTCAAGTATTTTGAAAATAATTTGGAAGAGACAATTTATTTACCCTGAATAATTATTTAGCAAGGTAGAAACTGTTTTGTCAAAATAATATAAACAAGAATTCAGTTAGAGATAAATTACTATTGGGAAAGCAGAAGAATGTTGTTTTGGAGAAGATGAAATGATCTTCAGTTGGCTTTAGAGAAATTAATGGATTGAAGGGTGAGATAAAAAAATGTAATTTAAGTGTAGTGAGCTCGTAACAGCCATGGTGCATGCAGGGGATAATGATACCAGAGTGAGGGGTGTGGAGATTTGTGTTGAGATACTGTAGAAAATAATGGTAGGTAAGGTAAGGCCAGATAATTGAGAACTTTGAGTGGCAGAAAATTTGGATTGTATTTTCAGACAAAGGAGAGCCACTGACAGCTTTGAGGAGCTGAAATTAGCATCTAAAGAAGATAAATCTGAAGGCGAATAATATATAGGTTGGGTGTGATAGAAAAAGTATTGTGTTGTCAAAGAGATTTCCTTGGTTATAATTTTCATTTTGCAACTTGCTAGCTATATGTTGTTAGATAATTCACTGAACTTTTCTGGGCTTCAAGAGAATCATCTATACAGTCTCCAGGAAAGTGAGGGAGAGGGTCCTTATTAGATATAAATTATTTTCAGATTTGCTTCCAGCTAAATTGGACCAGAAAGACAAATTATAAAATTATACTATTAATCCAAGTGCAGGTTCTTGATGACCTGGAAAAACTAATGCATATCCAGGAAAAAAGAAAAAGAAGGCTCAGAGAGGGCTTCCCTTCTAAACTGGCTGATTCTTAAGAACCATAAATAGATTAGTTAATGTATTGCTATGTTTTGAATATGTCCCTCAAAAAGCATGTGTTGGAAACAGTAATCTGCCATACAACAGTGTTAAGAGGCGGGGCTTAGTGAGAAGTGACTAGGCCATGAGGGCTCTGCCCTCATGAATAGATTAATGCCATTATCAAGGGAGTGGGTTTGTTATACTGGGATTGGATTCCTCATAAAAAATAAATTTTGTCTTCCTTTCTCTCTTGTTCTCTCTTTGCCCTTTTGCCTTCCATCATGGGATGATGCAGCAAGAATGCCCTCTCCAGATGCCAGCCCCCTGATCCTGGGCTTTCTTGCCTCCACAACTGTGAAAAATAAATTTCTGTTTACTATAAATTGCTTAGTCTTGGGGGTTCTGTTAGAGCAGCACAAAATGGATTATAAGAAGAGTGAGGTAGTGTTATTAATAAATACCTGAAAATATGGAAGCACCTTTGGAACTGGGTAATGAGCAGAAGCTGGAAGTATTTGCAGGAGTGGGCAAGAGAAAGCCTAGACTGCCATGAATGGGATGTTGGGTGAGGTTCCAGAAGAGAGGAACTGTACATAAAGTATAAAACTCCTTAGAGATAATTAATTGATGAATTAATTTTTAATCTTTTTTTTTTTTAACTTGAGGGGGATATCTGCAGGTCTGCTATATAGGTAAACTTGCGTCATGGAGGTTTGATGTACAGATTGTTTTGTCATGCAAGTACTAAGCCTAGTGCCTAATAGTTTTTTTCTGGTCCTTTGCCTTCTTCCATCCTCCTCCCTCAAGCAGACCCCAGTGTCTGTTGATTCTATTTCCTTCTTTGTGTTAATGTGTTGTCATCATTTAGTTCCCACTTGGAATTCAGAACATGGGATATTTGGTTTTCTGTTCCTGTGTTAGTTTGCTAAGGATAATGGCTTCTAACTCCATCCCTGTTCTTTTTTATGGCTGCATAGTATTCCATGGTGTATATGTACCATATTTTCTTTATCCAGTCAAATGGACCTTTATGTCAAATCCATGGACATATATGTCAAATCCATGTCTTTGATATTATGAATAGTGCTGCAATGAACATATGCATGCATGTGTCTTCATGACAGAATTATATTCCTTTGAGTTATACCAAATAATGAGATTGCTGGATTGAATGGTAGTTCTGTTTTTAGCTCTTTGAGGAATCAGTACATTGCTTTCCACAATGATTGAACTAATTTGCATTTCCACCAGCAGTGTATAAGGATTTCCTTTCCTCTGTGATCTTGCCAGAATCTGTTATTTTTTGACTTTTGAATAGTAGCCTTTCTGACTGCTGTGAGATGGTATCAAAGTGATTTTGATTTGCATTTCTCTAATGATCAGTGATATTAAACTTTTTTTCAGTATGGTTGTTGGCCACATGTATGTCTTCTTTTGAAAAGTATCTCTTCATGTTCTTTCCCCATGTTTTAATGGGGTTGTTCATTTATTTCTTGTAAATTTGTTTAAGCTCCTTATAGATGCTGAATATTAGACCTTTGTTAGATGCATAATTTGCAAATATTTTCTCCCATTTTGAGCTCCCTTTCGGTTTCATGTAAATTTTAAAATGCTTTTTTCCTAGTTTTATGAAGAATGCCATTGGTAGTTGAATAGGAATAGCACTGAATCTGTAAATGGATTTGAGCATCATAGTAATTTTAATGATATTAATTCTTCCTATCCATGAGCACAGAATGTTTTTCCATTTACTTGTGATTTGTAATTCTCATTGTAGATATCTTTCCCCCCCCCGGTTAATGTATTCTAGGCATTTTATTTGTGGCAATTATGAATGAGTATGTGCTCCTGATTTGGCTCTTGGCTTCACTGTTGTTGGAGTATAGGAATGCTAGTATTTTTCATACATTGATTTTTGTATCCTGAAACTTTGTGGATGTTTCTAATCAGCTTAAGGAGATTTTGGGGTGAGACTAGAATTTTCTAGACATAGAATAATCTCATCTGCATTAGGGCTAGTTTGACTCCCTCTCTTCTTATTTGGATGCCTTTTATTTATTCCTCTTGCCTTATCCTCTGGCCAGGATTTCTAATACTATGTTAAATAGAAATGTTGAGAGAGGGCATCCTTGTCTTGTGCTGGGTTTCAAGGGAATGCTTCCAGCTTTTGTCCATTCGGTATGATGTTGACTGAGGGTTTGTCATAAATGCCTTATTATTTTGAAATATGTCATTTCAATATCTAGTTTGTTGAGATTTTTTAACACAAAGAGATGTTAAATTTTAGTGAAAGCCTTTTCTGCATCTATTGAGCTAATCATTTGGTTTTTGTCTTTAGTTTTGTTTATGTGATGTATTACATTTATTGATTTGTGTACGTTGAACCAACATTGTATCCCAGGGATAAAGCCTACTTGATCATGGTGGATTAGCTTTTTAATGTGCTGCTGGATTTGGTTTTCTAGTATTTTGTTGAGAATTTTTGCATCAGTGTTCATCAGGGATGTTGGTCTGAAGTTTTCTTTCTTTGTTGTGTCTCTGCCAAGTTTTGGTTTCAGGATGATGCTGTCCTAATACAATGAGTTGGGGAGGAGTCCCTCCTCCTCAGTTTTTTTTTTTTTTTTTTTTTTTAGACGGAGTTTTGCTCTTGTTACCCAGGCTGGAGTGCAGTGGCGTGATCTCAGCTCACTGCAACCTCCGCCTCCTAGGTTCAAGCAATTCTCCTGCCTCAGCCTCCTGAGTAGCTGGGACTACAGGCGTGTGCCACCGTGCCCAGCTAATTTTTGTATTTTTAGTAGAGACGGGGTTTCACCATGTTGACCAGGATGGTCTCGATCTCTTGACCTCATGATCCACCCGCCTCTGCCTCCCAAAGTGCTGAGATTATAGGCATGAGCCACCCCACCCGGCCTCCTCCTCAGTTTTTTGACATAGTTTCAGTAGTAATGGTGCCAGCTTTTCCTTGTACATTTGGTAGAATTGAGCTGTGAATCCATCTTTTCTAAGGCTTTCTTTGGTTGGTGGGCTATTTATTACTGCTTCAATTTCAGAGCTCATTACTGATCTGTTCAGGGATTCATTATGGTGGGAGTGAGTTGCACTTAAAAGGACAAGAGTATCCCCCTTTTTGCTTTCACTTGCCCTCTCTTTGCCCTTCTGCCTTGCACCATGGAATGACACAGTACAAAGGTCCTCATCAGAGGTCAGCTTCTAGTTCTTGGACTTCCCAGCCTTCAGAACTGTGAGCCAGTACATTTCTGTTTCTTATAAATTATCTGGTCTCAGATATTCTGTTATAGCAGCACAAAACAAACTAAGACAAGTATGAAGTGATTAGGGGAGAAGTCTGTAATCATATGGGCACATTGACCTTAATATGATGTTAGAACATCCAATTCTGTATAAGCAAATGTAGATGAGTAAAATGTATTTGTTATGCCCTTAAACAGTACTATTAGTTTAGCTTATATTCTTTTATATACATTCTACTTTCTCTCATCCCAAAAGTCAATCTATTACCTAATAGTTTGATCTATCTTAAATAATGTTTATGCTAACCTAGTTCTCTCCATCTACTTTGCCTTTAGCCATATAAATTACTGCTTCAGATTGTGATAAATTGGCAAGAAAGCCAGATATGTTAGAGGTGGTAGCAGCAATACAAGAAAAACTGGGAAAAGGTAAAGAGAAAAGAGCCAGGCATTTTGTTACAGAATTCATGTACCTGCAGGCTTTATACACAATAAATTCAGGAGAACTTCATGATTAGGTAAGATATAGTTAAAAAAATAGAAGGGGAAATAAATTTCGTTCATGTAGCTGTGCCATATAAAATGGTTCTCATATAAAAATGGATCACAGTTCTCTGGCCTAACTTTGTAGAACTCCAAATCTGAGAACTTCTAATTCTTGGATGTCTTTTATTGAATCATTGGAACTTTGCATTTCTAAAGCCTATTCTAGATATCTGGAAATTACTTGCGTGCCTTTCATCTCCTGTAAGAACCTTCATGATGGTGCAGTATCTACTCCATAAGATCCTATCATGAACCAATTTCTTCATGTTTAAGATTAACTCCAGATGAGCAGGGCATCTTCCCCATTTTTGCAGTTACTTCTGAAAGGCTATGTATATATACATGGATTTATTTTTAGCATTAATAAATCAAAATAACCACAGTTTCTATATTTAGAAGAAAATGTTTCTAATCTCTTTATTTTCTAGGTACTTCTGTGAACTGATCTTGTCACCTTTAAGGAGATAGACTATATGTTTCATTGGAAGGGTGGTTTTTAAAAAATATGTATATTTTGTTGCACTTTAGATTCGGGAGTACATGTTCAGATCATGCAGGATTGTTGCATAGGTACACACATGGCAATATGGTTTGCTGCCTCCATCCCCCTGTCACCTATATCTGGCATATCTCCCCATGTTATCCCTCCCCAACCTCCCTACCTGCCGCTGTCTCCTTAAAGGTGACAAGATCAATTCACAGAAGTACCTAGAAAATAAAGGGATTAGAAATATTTTCTTCTATTGAGAGTTTTTAGCATAAAAGGCTGTTTAATTTTGTTGAAGGCCTTCTCTGCATCTATTGAGATAATCGTGGTTTTTGCCTTTGGTTCTGTTTATGTGATGGATTAAGTTTATGGACTTGCATATGTTGAACCAGCCTTGCATCCCCAGGATGAAGCCTACTTGATCGTGATGGGTAAGCTTTTTGATTGCTGTTACAATCAGTTTGCCAGTATTTTATTGAAGATTTTTGCATCTGTGTTCATCATGGATATTAGCCTGAAGTTTTCTTTTTTTGTTGAGTCTCTGCTGGGTTTTGGTATCAGGATAATGTTGGTCTCATAAAATGATTTGGGAAGGATTCCCTCTTTTTTTATTGTTTGGAAGAGTTTCAGAAGGAGTGGTACCAGTTCCTCTTTGTATGTCTGGTAGAGTTCAGCTGTGAACCTGTCTGAACCTGGACTTTTTTTTGATTGGTAGGCTATTAATTGCTGCCTCAACTTCAGCCTTTGTTGTTGGTCTATTCAGGTTTTCAACTTCTTCCTGGTTTAGGCTTGGGAGGGTGCAAGTGTCCAGGAATTTATCCATTATTTCCAGGTCTACTGGTTTATGTACATAGAGTTGTTTGTAGTAATCTCTGATGGTAGTTTGTATTTCTGTGGAATTGGTGGTGATACCCCTTTATCATTTTTTATTGCATCTATTTGATTCTTCTCTATTTTCTTGTTTATTAATCTGGCTAGTGGTCTATTTTGTTGATTTTTTCAAAAAATGAGCTCCTGGATTTGTTGATTTTTTGAAAGATTTTTAATGTCTCTAGCTCCTTCAGTTCTGCTGTGATCTTAATTATTTCTTGTCTTCTGCTAGGTTTTGAGTTTTTTTGATCTTGCTCCTCTAGCTCTCTCAATTTTGATGATAGGGTATCGATTTTAGATCTTTACTTGCTTCTCTTGTTGGCATTTATTACTATAAATTTCCCTCTAGACACTGCTTTAAATGTGTCCCAGAGAGTCTGGTACATTGTGTATTTGTTCTTATTGGTTTTGAAGAACATCTTTATTTCTGCTTTCATTTCATTGTTTATCCAGTCAACATTCAAGAGCCAGTTGTTTGGTTTCCATGAAGTTGTGCAGTTCTGAGTTAGTTTCTTAATTCTGAGTTCTAATTTGATTGTACTGTGGTCCGAGAGACTGCTTTTGATGGACCCTAAATTTTACAGTTTTATTTTCATGAAGTATTTTCTTTTTTTTTTTTTACATTGTTATGCATTGATATGCATAAGCTCTTTCTAGTGGCACTCTAAACTTAAACCTCACATATTATCTGAAAAACAAGAATTTTGATCTATTTTGGCACTGCCTGACGGCCAACAGTTCTGTTTGTCATTGTTGCCGGTTTTGTACTTCATTGTCTGAATATTTTATTGTGTTTGTCCTTATTCATTTAGAAAACAATGGATAAATAGAAAAAATAATAAGTGTAGGTTTCATAAACTTCAAAAATTGTGACAAAGATTGAAATAATTGGCTATGCAAAACTGATGAATTTTTAGCTCCAGTTGAATACTCAGCTAATTGAATGCTCAATTATAAGGGAAAAGAATAAAATTAAAAAATATGTACAAAATGTTAGAGATAGACTGCCAAAACTGAGTATTAGAATTCTATAAATAAATTTAAAATTTTATAGGGATAGATCTTTAACTACACATCCTAATATTTTCACTTGACTTCTACAATGTGAATTTTTATTGTAGAAAGACATTATAATTAAAAGTCCTATACTGAATTTCTTCTTTACCCTATTAATCTATGAATGTTGTTTGGGGTTTTTGTAATCAGAAAGAAGTTAATCACTCCTTCTAGATCCTACATACACTACATTCAGTCAGAATGTTCTATTCCTATGTATTAGAGACACGTCTCCTTAGTATTCTGCAATATTCTGCTTTTTTGGGGGGGTTCCATATATTTTCAAGTGTTCATGTGGAAAGTTGTTCCACATTAACTACATTTTAGTAACAGAATATTTTAAAAGTTACAAAATTTTATTAGATTTTTGTTATAAGCACATCCTATTGATCCTCACTTGATTTTGCTGAGCATATTGTTGTCTGGCTCAAGTCATATAGTCTTGGCTGGTCAAGACTATTTGGTCCAGTGTATTTGATCATTCTTTCCTCCCTCACAAATATTTTCTTATCATTCATCCATTTATAGGAAGTCAAAATGAGTCTCTTTAGACTCAATTTGGTTGAGTTTGCTTTAGGTATTTGCCAGAAAATTTCTTTTTCAATCACTGTTTTCCTCATGATGTTAGTTTATTCAAAATACTCCATCCTATACCAGATCTCCAGATCTGGATTTCAATATACCCTATCATCTTTGCCCTACTTATTCCCTTCCTCAAAAGCTTCATTTTCATTATTCTTTTGCTTTTATTTATTAATGAAGTCAGATTTATCTTCTTGACATATTCACATAGTATTTGTTTTAGCATTCAGGTGGAGGAGAGGGAAGAAAAGGGTTGAAGGAGACAGTGAGGTGAGGGAGGAAGTGAAGACAGAAGAAAGAAAAAGGAAGATATCTGAAGGAGGAGAGGAGAAAACAGGCTCTGCTCATGAAGTTCTGTACCTGGTGCAAATTTACATTGAGATATTACACGTAATAGCATAATAGCAGTGGTATCTCTGTAAATTTGCACCAGGTTCAGAGCTTCATGAGCAGAGCCTGGAATGCATGGCCCTTGCACCCAACTTGCCCCTTTGGGTGTGAAGGGAACAGTTTTTGTAGGTATAATTCCATGCACTTGCCTTGGAAGGCAGGAGAAGATGAAGATTTCTATTACCAGGAGAAATAAATGTCAACTTACCCTGCTTCCCAGAACATGTATTACGATATTCTTAGAAAGCAGGTTGTTCCTCATGTGCTAGTAACCCTTCCCTGAGACGGTCATTATGGCCTTTCCATGGGCCTATAATTTGACCCTCTCCCTCCACATGTGCCAGGACCTTGGACCTCCAAAGTATTTGCTGTTCTTTAAGAACTGTCAGCTCACCCTTGTAACTAAGGCAAGGTGCCCCTTCCTACTGAACTTTATCCAACAGAAACTTTTATTTTTCAGATGTGCAGATTGAATGTTTCACTTGATAGTGGTGGAAGTGAGGCACTAAGGGAAGGCACACAGAATATTTAATTGTATAACACCACAGGAGATCAGCTAAACTTAAGTATTATACTTACCTAAGGGTTGATGATATTTGTCCTTCCATATGTGAGTTTTAAACTTACATGGCATCTCACATGTATGTAATTGGATTATAATTTTTAAAAGTTAAACAACTCCTTGTAAAAGAGCAAAATTAGAAATCATAGCACTCTTTGAAAGCTATATGATAAAGCTACATTACATGATTATAAAATTTAAAAAGTACCAAAAAAATTTAAAATATCAGTAGTGTTATTGTAGATAAAATACAGTGTTATATGTAATTAGAACTCTTCATGATTCCTTCACTGAATTGTAGGGACTAACTTCTCATAGAGGACTAGTCTGTTCAGGGAAAAATTCAACTCTGTGATGTTAGGTTCACATTGACTTTCTTAAGTCTCAAGAGAGCATTTTTTACTGTCAGAATATGAGCAACTAATAACCCAAAATATTTTCCTCTGACAGTCTCTGGAGCTTAACAATTTTGTCAGAGATATATTTCTAGTACATCAGGAAGTCCACTCATGAGATGTGACTCATTCTCGCTTATGCAGGCATTTTCAGGAAAAATTGTTTTGTGGATGCCACAATGATATCAGAGGACTGTATATTAGCATTTGTATCTTCCTACATATATTGAACAGTTTCCAATTGCAAAAGTTGGAAAGAGGCAATGAAATACTTCAGTCAGCATGTCCTCAAAGAATCTGTATGAGTGTCTTAAGGGAATGCATTAAGAAGAAAATTCAACTGATAGGCTTTATCTTAATATAGAACACATTTGCTAAATGTTATTTCTTTTTTCTTTTATTAGGTGAATAGTAAATATGTACTTTTTAATTTCAATTTTTGTGGGTACATAGGTAAACATGTTTATAGGATACGTGAGATAATTTGATATAAGCATGCAAAGCCTAATAATCACATCATGGAGAAAGGGGTATCCATACCCTAAAGCATTTATCCTCTGTGTCATAAACAATCCAATTATACTCTTCTAGCTATTTTAAAATATATAATTAAATTATTATTAACTGTAGCTATCTTGTTGTGCTATCAAGTACTAGGTCTTATTCAATTTTTTTGGTTCCTATTAGTCATCTCCTTCCACCTTCCCACTACCCTTTCCAGCCTCTGGTAACCATCCTTCTACTCTTTGTCTGTATAAATTCAGTTGTTCTGATTTTTAGATTTCACAAATAAGTGAGAACATGTGAAGTTTGTCTTTCTGTGCCTGGCTTATTTTATGTAACATAATGACCTCCAGGTCCATCCATGCTGTTGCAAATAGCAGGATCTCATTTTTTATTTTTTTATGGCTGAGTAGTACTCCATTGTGTATATATACCACATTTTCTTAATCTGTTCATCTGTTGATGGACACTTGGATTGCTTCCAAATCTCGACTATTGTGAAAAGTGCTGCAACAAACATGGGGATGCAGGTATCTCATCAATGTACTGATTTTCTTTCTTTTGGGTATATGCCCAGCAGTAGAATTGCTGGATCATATGGTAGCTTTATTTTTCGTTTTTTAAGGAACATCAAAACTGTTCTCCATAGTAGTTGTACTAATTTACATTCCCACTAACAGCTTATGAGGGTTTCCTTTTATCCACATCCTAGTCAACATTTTTTATTGTCTGTCTTTTGTATAAAAATTCATTTTAACTGGGGTGATGTGAAATTTCATTGTAGTTTTGATTTGCATTTCTCTGATGATCAGTGATGTTGAGCACCTTTTAATGTACCTTTGCTATTTGTATATCTTCTTTTGAGAAATATCTACTTGAGTATTTTGTGCATTTTAATCGAATAATTAGATTTCTTCATTTAGAGTTGTTTAAGCTCCTTATATATTCTGGTTATTAATCACTTGTCAGATGGGTCGTTTGCAAATATTTTCTTCTCATTCTGTGTATTGTCTCTTTACTTTCTTGATTGTTTCTTGATTTTAGTGTTCACCAAGAGAGTCTATCCAGAGATGGATACTGATATCTGGCCATCTACCTGGAGCCACCCTCTCCCTGGTCACGCTGACTTAATGGATCTCTGATGGTGCTGTTGGCACTATTTTTGTCATCAGACTCTGATGTAGCCACAGCAGGGCTCAGTTTCTCCACTGGGATGTGACATTCCCTCTTCTTCCCACCACCCTGCCCACCTACATATTCTCAAGTTGGAAAAGGGAAAGGATTTGATGAGCCTGACTTGCACATATACTTTTAAAAATGTGTCTTCTCCTGTCAGTAGTTCTTCATCTGGCATCCAGAACATTATATTGTAAAACAGTCCTTTTAAAAGAATATTCTTAACCCATGGGAAAGACTTTCCATTTATGGAAATTTGGGCATTATGGAAGGCTGGTGCCAGTGAGTCTTCCTGGCATTTCCATATTATATTAGTAATAAGTTACTGTATAGGCTCACAAGGTGTGCTCTGATCATATTACCTAAAAGAAAAATGGGAATACAATTCCAAGAGAATCGAATTCTGCCAAATTAGTTTAGGGCTTCTCTTGGATTATCTTGTATTATATTTTAAGAGAAGAATTTCTTTGTATGTTCAGGCTCAGATTTTATTTTGATGGACAATCCCAGGCTAACAGAAAAGTTGCAAGGGCACTACAAGAAAATTTTGTTTGTTTGTTTGATCTTAAACCATTTGAGAGTAAGTTGCTGGACTGACAATCCATCACTCCTGAAGATTTTAGTTTATTTTTTCTATAAAGCAGGAAGTTCTCCTGCATAACTACAAATAAAGCATCAATATGATGACATTAACTAGGATGTACTACTATCACCTCTTCCTCAGACCACATTTAACTTTTGCCAATGTCCCAACAATGTCCTTTATAACAAAAAGTATGTATAGCAACAGTTCAGGATCTGCTATAATGTTTCTTTCATTTCCTTCAGCCTGGAACCATTGTTTAGATGGTTCTCAATTTTCATAACCAGACACTTTTGAAAATTATAGAACTTTATAGAATTTATCTCAATTTGGGTTTCTCCGATCCTTTATCATGATTAGATTTAGCTTGTGCATCTTTGACAGGGATGTCACAAGAATGATGTTGGGCTCTTTTCCCATTAATTAGCATACAATTTCAATTAGTCCCATTACTGGTGATAAGTTTGATCAGTTGATCATGGTGGCATCTGCCAAGCTTCTCTGTTGAAAAAAATATACTATTCTTTTGGGAATGAGCATTTTGTAAGAAATTACTGTAGGCCTATAAATAGACCATTCCTCGTCAATATTTCAATTTATTTCTGTCAGTATGGATTCACAGCTTCCTGTTTTAGTCAATAGATTATAATCCATTATCATCAGTTTTCATGTTCAAACTGGTGGCCTCTTCAAACAGCATTCTGTCATCTTTTGACACATCTTTATCTTTCTCTGTATGCTTGCTTATTTTTTGGCACAACAAGATGTTCAAGGCTCATCTGGTACTTTCCTTGCACAAGCCTTGAAATTAACCATTTCTCTAAGAAGTTCTGGTTCCTCTTAGTGGAGAGTGGTATTGAGAGACCAAGATCTAGACACTAGTAGTGCTTACTGCTGTTGAGTTGTGCTGCTCCCAAACCCCCTCTCTCTCAGTGGCTAGAGCTAAGGAATATAGGGATGAATTTGTGTATGCACATGTACTATACATTTACATCTATATCCACTTTTTATTTTGAGACAGAGTTGTGTTCTGTCACCCTAGCTGGAGCGCAGTGGTGCAATCGTGGCTCACTGCAACCTTCGCCTCCTGGGTTCAAGCGATTTTCCTGCCTCAGCCTCCAGTGTAGCTAGGATTACAGGCACGCACCACCACACCCAGATAAGTTTTTGTATTTTTAGTAGAGATGGGGTTTCACTGTGTTGGCTAGGCTGGTCTTGAACTCCTGATCTCAAGTAATCCTCCCGCCTCGGCCTCCCAAATTACTGGGATTACAGGCGTGAGCTGCTGTGCCTGGCTACATTCATATATATATTTGAATATATTTAACAGATATGTGTGTGTGTGTGTGTGTAAAATATGTAAAAATATGCTCACAGCAATACCTCCAATCTCAACACCACAGGGTTTATTTGAGTTTTTTATCTTTTCACTTATGTGTATACTGCTGATATGTTTTGACTGTGTCCCCACCCAAATCTCATCTTGAATTGTAGCTCCTATAATTCCCATGTGTTGTGGGAGGGACCTGGTAGGAGATAATTGAATCATGGGGGTGGTTCCCCCATACTGTTCTCATGGAAGTAAGTCTCATGAGATCTGATATAAAGGTTTCCCCTTTTACTTAGCTCTGTTTTCTCTTGCCTGCCACCATGTAAGATGAGACTTCACTCCTCATTCACCTTCCACCATGATTGTGAGGCCTCCTCAACTCCATGGAACTGTGAGTTCCCTAAACCTTTTTCCTTTATAAATTAGCCAGTCTTGAGTATGTCTTTTTTTTTTTTTTTTTTGAGATGGAGTTTTGCTCTTGTTGCTCAGGCTGGATTGCGATGGTGCAATCTCAGCTCACCGCAACCTCCGCCTCCGAGGTTCAAGTTATTCTACTGCCTCAGCCTCCTGAGTAGCTGGGATTACAGGCATGAGCCACCACGCCCAGCTAATATTGTATTTTTAGTAGAGATGGGGTTTCTCCATGTTGGTCAGGCTGGTCCTGAACCCCCAACTCAGGTGATCTGCCTGCCTCAGCCTCCCAAAATGCTGGTATTATAGGCATGAGCCACCACGCCCTGCTGGGTATGTGTTTATTAGCAGCATGAGAACAGACTAATACAACTCCCCTCTCTGATAGCGAAAAAACTGATTCCTTTATACTTAATATATTTATTTATTTGGTCAAAATCTTCCCTCTCTGTGCTTTGGCTCAATATCTAACTTTCTGTCATTGCATGGCCTCTTCTTCCATAGGGAGTGCTCTCACTACCCTAATTGGGCTCTTACACCCTGTGCTGGACCACACTCTGCCCTGGAGGCATACCTTTGTCACCCTATTCAGGCTACTCCAGAAGTATTGGGACCTTCTTCACCTGGGCTGAACTCTGATATTCTGCACCAGGCTCACCTCTGTGGGTGGATACATTTTTACCCCAACTGGGCTCCCATACACCATGCCAGAATGCCCCTCCTGTGGATACTCTCCTCACTCCCCTTGTCCTCTGATATTCCCTCTGGTCATCATGACCACCTGCCCATTGCCTCCTCCACTCCTGCACAAATCCCAAACCTTGCTTGGCTCCATCAGATGGCTTTTGTATTAGAAGAAAGGAGAGGAAACAGAAGAGAAGGTGGAAGAAGAGTACCTCAGTGCTTAATCATGTTTTACTGGAATTCACAGTTTCTAGTAATTGGCATTCAATCTCAGTCCTTAAGCTTAATCTTTTATAAATTTTGCCAAACACTAATTTAACTTGTACATGTCTATACATATGTTAACATCTAAATAAGCTTTATTCATATTCATTGACCCAAATTATAAGAAAATAAGAAAAGTGATGTGGAATAGAGCTTATTAATAGTTAAGTATGAGAACCTGTTTTCTGCAAAGGTACTGATTTTCATATAACTCCTTTTTCAAATCACTGTTTATGTATATATAAACATGTATGCATTTTGGCATGGGTAATGGAAACACGTAAACTCTAGAAAATCACGATTGATTATTGATGGATACTATGCATTTTATTTTCCAAGTAAAAACTATCTTGAGCATGATTTTACAAATATTTACTGAAACACATAAAATGAGAGAAATAAGCCAGTTTTTATTTAGAAATTTTACAACACATATTTTTCAGTGTTAGGCTGTCTGTGCAAAAGAAATCTCTTTAACCGAACTGTTTTGCAACTGTTCAACAATGACTTTGAATACCAGCTAAAACTAAATGTCTTTGTAAAATAACATTTTTGGAATTTGGTTAATTTTTTTTCTTTAAAGAAAGCTATTACTTAATAACAAACTGGCAGTCACTAAATGTCACTTGACTTTAAATATCGTGCTTTTCATCTTCAGTGAACATAGATGGGGGTTATCTTTTTGTTTCTTTTTACACAAACATCGATTCTGAGCAAACTCATTGGAGATTTGGGAATGAAAGTGTTTGACATGGTTGTAAAGTAGAGCAACAAAAAAGATTGACTGCAGATTTGCTTTCTAAGAACCCACTCCTTATTCCCCTCATTTTCAAATCGAACACCATTGAGCATTGCTGTGCAGCCATAAAACGCTGCTTTTCCATCAAGAAGACTCTTGCTCACCAGTTGTCTGTCAGGCAGGTACCTCACTTAAGCTGCCTTTCCTTGCTCCCAATGCTATTGTTATGTCCCTCATGGGATGCTGTCATCTTCAAGGCTAGACACAATTCCTTGCCTCCACCAAGACCAACCTGCATCCAAGACTCATTATAGAAACACTAGTTATTTATAATTTCATAATTGCTGTTTCTCATCTCCCTTCCAATCAATTAATAGCTACTCATGTACCAACAAATTGCTCCCAACAATGAGGGGCACCATGAGAAATTAAGAAGTGGTAAAAGGTAAGATCTTGGCCATATAATTCACCATTTAATGGGGAGACAGCTGACACACATACCCCAAGGAGTAACAATAATAAAAATGTAGTTTTTAAAGATTTTAGTGTAGCTGAACATTTTTTATGGCCAGGCCCAATAATTGCAAGTTCTGAGGCAGGAGTACAAATGAAGGTTGACCTATAATATGTTAATTTTTAAAATATTCAGACAAAGCTAGGAAGTTGTTGAATAAAATATGTTTTTCTTCCTTTATTGACAAATATTATTTTATAATGAAGAAATAAAAACATTTTGGCAAAGCTTTGGTCTTTATATGACTGACAGTTGATAAAATACCAAAAATGAGGGATTTCAGTTATTATTGAGTATGTCTGATATTCTTTTGATAGTCTTGTTAATGTTTAGATAACTCAATAAATATACATATAATTCATAATCCATCATATGCTTATTCTATAAGATTTATTTTCATTTCTTTTCATCAAAATTACTAAGTATTCATAGTTACAATCTTCACATACTTTGTTTTCTAGTTACAGTAATGATTTAAGACACTAAGATCATTAATATAATTGTATTAGTAATGAATTTTAAAATATATTTCTTAAAATGTAAATCAGTTTCTTCAAATAGTTTTTTTGTTCTAAAATATTCAGTTACTCAAGATTATTTATCACCATAAATGGATAACTAAAAATTATCTAAATTGTAATTGAGAAATATCAGAAAAGCAACATTTAAATAAAACTAAAGTTTTAATTTTTTATTTTTATTAAAACAATTTAAAAATTTTTTAATGTTTTAATTTTTAGTGTAAAATGTTCTTCTAGTTGCCCATGTGAAGAATTTGTGTCATACCTCACGCCTGCTGCATCTGATAAAATATGTTTTTGTAAATAAATAAATTTTGGAATAATATGAACTTTTTAACATTGCACAAAGCTTCTAGTCACTGTTGGTAATTGCTGCAAATGCCATGCTAAGTTATGACTACTTCCACAAGAACAAATTGGATCAGTAATTGAAGCAAAAAAAGAGCCACTTACCCTTGGCCGTCCTGGGAAACAATACTTTGTTATGCAAGACTCCACTACAAGCATGCAAACTGAGAATAAAGGTGCAGCAACTTAATTTGTCTTGTCCTTTACCAAAGCACATCTTGTTTTCAAATATCCCTGTGCTCTAAAGCGGTGTTCCTATCAAACATTGACAGTGCCACAGCTCAAGTCCTTTATGGTATTCGCTCATAGTCAAATGCACCATAGGGAGATAGAGGTGGAAAAGAATTTCCCTAGGACCTGAACAGTGTTGTCATAAAAGTGAATGTCTAGGTTATGGGCAGGAATATTTAGATTACGAGTGGCCAGTACTGAGCAGTGGATTCTGATTTACAGAGGTACACACGTGTTCTTTTATGAATAATGCAGGGTGTGTGTGTCTGTGTGTCTTTGTGTGTAGGGGAGGGAGAGAGGAAGAGAGAGAGAGAGAGAGAGAGAGAGAGAGAGAGACTGAGACCTCCAAAGCTTAAAACCCTAAGCAAGGATCTTTTTTGCCTGCGTCTAAAGTAGTCTCTAAATTTGGAAACGTCAATTAATTTAAATTAGAATAAGACCTTGTAGTGAGGGTGGGAATTGATCCTAGCTTCAGAGAACATACAGGATTTAGGAAGGAAAAGTGAAGAGAAAATGAGCATTCTGGGTGGAGGTAACAACGCACACACTCAGAACAAATTAATTGTGGCAAATTGTAGGATCTGCCTGACTAGGTAGGAGAATTTCTGCTATTGGAAAGAAATGGCACAAGCTCATCAGAATAGAGACTATATGAAAGTAAAAGGGATTTGATTTAGGTAATTGGTTCATGTCCTGGCAGTGACATGCTAATAGTGGTGTTTCAGCGAAGATAATAGCCAGAAGTGCAAAAGTTATTGACAAAAGAAGAAACTTGAGAGAGAGCAATTAGAAATGTACTACAATAAATCTAAGTGGGATTGATAAAAGCCAGGATAGGCTAGCCATGGGCTAGAGAAAATAGGATGCATGTTGGCAGTGTCACAGGCAGGTCATAGCCAGAGTTAGGTGGGTTTTTGTTTTCTTCCAAATTTGGATATTAAAATTAAGGAAAGGAAAGTCCTTTTGTTGATAACCTGCTAATTTCTATGTCTAAACTGAATACATAAAAGATGTATGGAGGAGGTATAGAGAGGAAAGGGTATAGGGTTGATTAAAGCCAGGGACGTTGGAAGAAACTCTCCTATTTCACACTTTTCGATGGATTTCACTTTTTATACTTAAGCAGTTCTACTGCCTCGCTGCTTTGCCAGCTTTGCTAAATCTTTTGTTTGTACTGTGACATCCTTCATGTTATCTGGCCTTCAAGACAAAACTGAAAGTTACAGAAGGCAAATTTGAAGAGGGTAATTTAATAGGATTGGGAATCAATGATATTATAAGCTAGCTTTTTGGCTAAGAAAAAGATGCAGAAAATGCTTAACCATTAAGGTAAAATGATTAGGCTTGGCTCAACTTTGCTATTCTTCTAATTTGTAACAAGTTCAGGTCAAGTTCTCCCCGAAGGCCTAAATTAGGAGGCATGACATTTCAGGCCCTCTGATGGGTTAGACAGCATTGTTATTATTGCTGGAATAGTAGAATGTTCTATGTCAATGTGTGTGTGTTCACACATCGTGAACCTTTCTCATGCCTGCCAACGGGGTTTCCTTTTCAGAAGTTCAAGGATTTTGTCTGTCTTGGACTTTGAATGTGGATATGTTTAGGAAGCTGCATTTCAAAGTTAGTGAGCGCATTCCTCCCATATGTTTCCCTGCCTTCACATACGGCTTTTGTTATTCCATAAACTGGCTAAATGGAGTAGAAGATTTATTTAAATTTCTATCTAATTTGAAATTTGTGTATCGTGTTATTGATATTTGCATTCAAAAAGATGCATTGTACTTTATGATTTTGAAGTAAAGCGTGTTTTACAGTTTCTACTTGAAATATCAGAACACTTCTGGGGCACTAAAATGACTAATGTGAATATGAATACATAATTTGTTATAAGTGAAATGTATAAATTAGTTTTACATAAAACAAAGGAAAGCTACGTGTGGGTAGAATATCATATATTTGTGTGTGTATATTTTGTGAATATATAATATGTAATAAATATATTATAAAATATGATCTAAATTGTAATATATAATATATATGGTAATACATAATATATGTGTGTATGCATACAAATAAGCCAATTACATGTAGATACCTATATACACACGTATACTCAAATACAAAATACATTGGAAAAAGTTATACAATTCTTAAGCAACATTATTTTTATGCTGTGGTTTTCAGTAATACACTGTCTCCTTGGGAGAACTCAAATTAAATATACAAATATTTCTTCAGTGCCTTATGTTTAATGGCTCTGTGCTAGGCACTAAACCATTTTATGCAAACTTAAACGGTATAAACTGGGGCTATATATATTTTATTAGAGCTCTTTATATTTAGAGAATATAGGGTGAACAGGCTCCTAATCATGACTCTTGTGTGGCAAGTTTGTGCTGTGGATTTATATTATGAGTTGTTTAGAATGGTTAAATAACTTTTGAAGAAGTAGTTTTGTTTGTTTGTTTTGAGGTGGAGTCTCACTCTGTCACCCTGGCTGGAGTGCAGTGGCATTATCTTGGGTTACTGCAATCTCTGTCTTCCGAGTTCAAGTGATTCTGGTGCCTCAGGCTCCAGAGTAGCCGATATTACAGGCACTTGCCACCACACCTGGCTAGCTTTTGTATCTTAGTAGAGATGAGGTTTTGCCCTGTTGGCCAGGCTGGTCTCAAACTCCTTAAGTGATCCACCACCTCGGTCCACAAAAGTGCTGGGATTATGCACCTCGCCAGAGGAGGTAGTTTTTAATGATTACACAAAGTGTAACTTACTGGCTTAAGAGAGACAAAATTTCAATTTGTTTTAGGAAGTCACTTACAAAAATGCTAACAAGTGGCCCAGTGGAAGGCTGCCCATAGTTTAATAAAGAGTAGAGCTTGGGATTCAGTAAAAGCCAAATCCAGAGGAGATGACCTTTGCCAGTCCCAGGAGAGTAACAGAGTTTAGGAGTAGGATTCTGGACTCAGGCATAATACTGTAGCTAAAAGAGAACTCATTCCGATATGGGAAACAGATTCAAATTAGAAAACGAAAGACAAGGCTGGATTTGATAGCTCACACCTGTAATCCCAGAACTTTGGGAGGCCAAGGCAGGTGGATCACAAGGTCAGTAGATTGAGACTGGCCTGACCAACATGTTGAAACCCTGTCTCAACTAAAAACATGAAAATTAGCTGGGCGTGGTGGCAGTGCCTGTAATCCCAGCTACTTAGGAGGCTGTGGCAGGAGAATCACTTGACTCCAGGACCCCGAGGTTGCAGTGAGCTGAGATCCTGCCACTGCTCAAGCCTGGGCGACAGAGCGAGACTCCATCTCAAAAAAAAAAAGAAAACAAAAGACAATCAGATCTGAAGGATTATAATAAGGCAGTCTCCTGTGTAGCCATCTCCTCTCTTGGCATCTTGTTGGATCATGGATCACCCCCCACCTCCATCTCCTTTTTTGGACTGTCCTGGATATACAAGAGATGTCCCCAGCAACTGTGGTTGTCTAATGAGATTTGTCCTTTTGACCATAGCTTGCTGATCCAAGTGTGGATTCCTAACCCAGGGTGAGTTAACCAGATTTACTTTCCTAGGAATGTAGAGATTAGAGCTGAGCAACAGAGGGACAGGAGCCATCTACTTTATGATGGTGTCTTGATAAGTGCTGCTCAGACAGTCCTGAGAAAAAATACTAACTCCATCATAAGCTGAGGATACCTTACCAATTGGAGTCTCACTTTTCCTATTTATAAATGGTTATAACAATCCATTTCTTATAATTTCGTTGTGAGAAAATGAAATACAATAGATCTAAATGCTTAGTTGAGTGAATGGCAGTAGTAAGTGCTCAGTGAGCGTCAGTTTCCTTTCAGTGTATTATCCTATCTTAAGAACAGTGATTCCAGAGGTCTCTTAAATTACTCTGTCAGTTTGGGCCTTGGTTATAGTCTCTTAAAGCCAACAAGAAACTCTTTCTGATGAAAGAAAAGTAAGATGTTGCAAATAACTTTAGCAATTGCATTACCTTTAGTTTGCTAAGATGGGACTCAATTGAAGAGAGAACAATCCTTGAATTTGAAAAAAACGTGATGACATCTTAGTGTAGCATGCTTGATAATAGCACAACAATTGAAAGAGTTTGTGCCAGACTCAGAATCCAGTGAGAAATGAACATTAATTTATTTCATGTAAACACAAGTGTCTGAGCACAATGCCCTAGATTTTAGCACCTGAACAACATATGCCTTAGTTACTAAACTGTCACTCAGTCTTCCTTTCTTATTAATGTCTGAAAGTAGAGCCAGTATTACCTAAAAAAGAAGTCATGTGGGCCCAGATTTACAGCAAAAATATCAATGAGGGAGGATAATATAAACCAGCAACAGATCTAATCTGTAACTGAAATGTCAGGAAAACAAGTTAATATAAACTGGAGACAGGGGTCAGAATTTTTGGTATAATATTTCTCTATAGTCCTTTCACCGGAATTTTGATCTCAATGTACAGAAAAATACCCTTTAATCTTTTTTATTAGTGAAAGGACAAACGTCATTGCATATAGACTCTACAGTCTCAAATATATGGCGATTCTCTAATCTTTCCAATGACAATATTGCCCCCTAAAGTTTTTTGGCTAACATGAGGAGTGAAGAGAGACAAAAGTTTTGTCTGAAATGTGACTCTGGAAACTTCTCCCTATTCTCCTTTTTGTGAATTGACATCAAAGCCTGGGCTGATATTTCAACAATGATATGCAAAGGGCTACAGTAAATATTTTGGGCTTGGCTGGCTAGATGGTGGTCTAAGGGAACAATTCAAGGCTATTTCCTGATTCAGGAAGCTTTCATTATGTTGTTTCACAGAAGACTAGATGATCCCCATCCTGGGCTATACGTAGAAATATATGATGCCATATATGAATATATGAAGATCAACAGGGATAGGGTTTCCACAGTGGGAGGGCTCTTCACAGATACCCAGTTCTGACCACAAAGGGCATGACTGCCTCTCATGGAGTGACAACGGGGTTTTGGGATCCTGTGCTCTTTGCTGTTCCTTCAGTTGTATGTTGTCATTGATAGATCTCATTGTCATTGCTAAGCTATGTGTCAGTACTGTAGGTCACCTTACACCTTGCATGACAAATAGGTAAAGTCTCAGGCATAAAGATGATATAGTCAAACATGTACTTATATTTAATTTTTAAATTCAGCTATACATATTGAAGGTAATTAAATATGTTAATTCAGAAATGCTCTTTACACTAATATTTAGGAAATAGTTGTAAGTCAAACTCTGCATTGCAGTTTTGAAAGCAGTGCCTCTGCCATCACGATAATGGTATTTTGAACCATCTAACACGATTCTTTCCATGCCACTTTATCTTGCTGTCTAGAGTGAGGTGTTGCAATTTTAGTATCTATATATGGAGCTGTTATTGGAAATTTTTCTCAAGCTCCAGCTTTACGACATTTGGTTTTTAATTCATTCTGAGTGTACATTTATGTGATCTACATCGCTCTTCCAATGGGTCTTTGAAAGGCTTGTTTAAAATGACAACTGCAGTAGAAACAGCTAGGTGTCCACAAACAGTTGTGTGCTATCTTACACTGTTTAGAATCATTACTAGAAAGTAGCTTCCTAGCCCAGTTACATTTTCCAAGCCCCTTCCAACTAGTTGGTCCTAGGTGACTAGTTTTGCCAGTGAAATATTAGCAGAAACAAAGCGCATTGCTTCTGGGATAGGACTCTTAGAAAAGATCTGCCTTTACTGCATTATCTCTCCCCACTTGTGGGCTGGTTGGCAACTGTTTTA
Source organism: Cacajao melanocephalus (assembly GCA_963573385.1). Taxonomy (NCBI): domain Eukaryota; kingdom Metazoa; phylum Chordata; class Mammalia; order Primates; family Pitheciidae; genus Cacajao; species Cacajao melanocephalus. Next base: position 20,714 of record CAUYLG010041209.1, on the reverse strand, counting down.
TGTAAAGAGCCAGATAATAAATATTTTAAGCATGTCTGGGTATATGGTCTCTGTTGCAGCTACTCTATTCTGTGGTGGCTTCATGAAAGCAAATGCAGGCAACACATAAACAAAAGGGCTTGGCTTTGTTCTCTGGGCTATACTTTGGCGAACCTTGCTCTAGAAGTTTGTCATGGAACTAAAAAAAAAAAAAATCTTGGTACTTGAATCACTGCTGGAGGAACATCTCTGAACATCTAGGAATGACTGCAGTTTGTAATTAACTTAGCAAGACCTAAACATTCATTGTTTTAAACAATGAATATTTGGGGATTTGGAAATGTATTTGTTCCAGTATCCAGCATTGCCTTAATACCAAATCCAACAGAAGACTTGGAGATATCTATAGATATTATTACCAAATGTGAATTGTATTTTTTGTTAGCTAAAAAACAAACAAACCAGATTCTATCCATTTTCAGTGCCCAAAACTGGAAAATTGTTTTAGACTAATATGTTTTCTCCCAACTGCATTTACTGTTCAAAATAGAGTAAATGACAGTGTCCTCTGTAATGTAATAAATCTTCTTAAAACTCAAATATAAGGTGACTTTTTCCTGGGGGATAATTTTAGGGAAAAGTTCATTTTATATTGCAATAGAGGTTGCTGATTACTTTTGCAGCTTTTATGGCACCAGGTGTTGGGAATTAAAGAATGCAATGTCAGGGAGAATTGTGTCAAAGTCTGGGTGAAATTGAATCATTTCCCTTTCTCAATAAGAATCTGTATTTTATAATAGAAAGGACATAAACTTCAAATTTGGATACACTTTGGTTATATATTTGGCCCACCTTTTGACAATTCATTTACACTCTCTTAGCCCAAGTGTTTACTTAGAAGTGAATAATCCAACCTTATGGAAATGCTTTGACTATTAAATGAGGTCATGTGCACATAATGCTTAGCTAACTCATTTCCCTCTTAAAGAAATCCACTTTCTTACTTTCCACCTGAATTAGGCAATATGCCTTGTGGTATGCTTCTGTATTAAACCAAACATAATCGAACATTAAAAAAAAATATTCCCATCAAAAAAATACAATTGGCCAGGTGTGGTGGCTCACACCTATAATTCCAGCACTTTGGGAGGCTGAGGCAGTCAGATCATGAGGTCAGGAGTTTGAGACCAGCCTGACCAACATGGTGAAACCCTGCCTCTACTAAAAATACAAAAAATTAGCAGGGGGTGTTGGTGCACACCTGTAATCCCAACTACTTGGGAGACTGAGACAGGAGAATCCTTTGAACCCAGGAAGCGGAGTCTGCAGTGAGCCGAGCTCACGCCACTCGCTCTACCCAGTGTGGGTGACAGAGCAGGACTCTGCCTCAAAAAAAAAAAAATACAATTATAAGATGAGCTACAAAGTAAGAGAAAATACATTCAAAACTAGCAAGTGAGCCATAGACTGAGAGAAAAATATTCAATGTGCATATATCTGACAAAGTCCAGAATAAAAAAAAAACTTGTACAGTCAGTGATAAGAGGACAAACAAAACAAATTCAAATGAGCAAAGACTTGAACACACTTCACAAAACAATACAAATGGTCAGCAAGCATATGGAAAAGTGCTCAGTACATTGTCAAAAAAACATCCACAAGAAGATCTAAAGTTAAGACTGAGAACACCAAGTATTGTCAAGACTGTGGCATAATTGATCCTTCAGTGGTGGAAATGGGAAATGGTACTCACTTTAGAAAACAGCAGTAAAAAGGAACAAATCACTGATACATGCAATAACATAAAGAAATAACAAAATAACGCTGAGTCAGAGAAACTAAAAACAAGAGTTCCAAATACATGATTTAATTTATATGAAGTTCTAGGGTGAGTAAACTTCATTTATTGAAATAGAAATCAGAACAGTGGTTTCCTCTGGTAGGAGAGATCAAGTAGAAAAGGACCAAAGAAACATTTTTGAGTTAATAGAAATGTCCTGTCTTGATTAGTATGTTGGTTGTATGAGTACATATATTCATCCAAACTCATCAAGCTACACTTATAAGGTTTAAACTTCTTAGCATATGTAACTATTACTTGATAAAAAGTATATTATGAAAAGAACATGAATAATTTAGATGAGTTTTTCCCTCTATAACCATGAACCTAACACATTGTAGATATGCATAAAATCTTGTACAGATGATCATTTTCAAGTCTGATTCACTTGTGATATTCTAGATTTGTTCTTTTTTCCTAAAATGCATTTCATTGCTCATTCTTTCATTATGTTGCTACTTTCATTTATGATTAGATTAACTGGTTCCCAATAAAATCTAAAAACTGCGTCTTGTTTCTTTAATACATTAATTTTCATTATTTGAAATGTATCATTTTATAATACATACTAAATGTATATACATTTCACTATTTTTATTAAAAATCTCTACTTGTAAAGTGAAGAGTTTTCCAAATCATATAAAAATGTGCAGTAAATTTTCAGTTTTCTCCAAATCATTGACCAACATGCAATTATGTAAAATTTATAGATCTGATGTTAAAGGAAAGAAAGTAGCTGAAATGAATGCATTAGTTAAGGACTATAATCTTCAAATCAAAGAGTCACAGAGAGGATAAAAATGACTAGGAAAGGATCCCTGCTGTTAATCACTTTGAATGCTTTTATAATGTTTAATTTCTTATTGCCAAACAGAATAGCTTATATTCATTTTTTAGACAAAGTGTCCTGTTTTGCTGGTGATAGTAAACATATTATAAACCAAGAACTAGATATATTCTCATTTAGGATTAAGGCTTATGGCATTTTGAACAGTATCTTGGTAACTTTTGATACAGTCTTGTGGTGGGTAATTTTATGTGTCAACATGACTGCATTAAGCAATGCCCAGATAGCTGGAAAAACATTATTTCTGAGTGTGTCTGTGAGGGTGTTGTTATAAATGAGCATTTGAATCCACGAACTGAAGATAGAAGATTTACCCTCTGTTAGGTGGACATCATTCATTTTGTTGAGAGCCCAGATAGAACAGAAAGGCAGAAGGAAGGGTGTATTTTCTCTCTCTTCTTGATTTGGAACACTCATCTTCTCCTGTCCTAAGACATCAGAACTCCTGGTTCTTAGGTCTTTGGCCTCTGGGTCTGACACCTGCAGCCCCCCATATTTCTCCCTTCTCTAGCTTCAGATGGGAAGTTACATCATTATCAGCTCCCCTATTTGCAGGCTTTCAGTCTTGGACTGAATGACACCACCAGCTTTCTTGGTTTTTCTTCCAGCTTGCAGATGTCATGTCGTGGGACTTCTTGGCCTTCATAATCATGTGAACAAATTCCCATAATAAATCTCCTCAAATATATATTCTGTTGGTTCTGTTTCTCTAAAGGACACTGATGAACATAGTTTTACTTGTCAGCCATACCTCATGCATACAAAGACGATACCCATTAGATATGTCTTAAATGAACAAAGGAGTAAATGCTTCTTCTGATTCCTTGTAACCCTAACTCTCTCAGCACCCACACTCTTCTGGGCTAGCTGACCTGCAGTGAGGTCCTGTGTGTCCTTAAACCACTATCTACATATGGTGTAATGTAGGGGAAATGGAGCTCATTTACTTTGTCTCCAACTTTTCTGGTCTTCTTCATGATTGTTCCCCCTCTAAGAATGAGGGATAATCAATTTTTAGGTAAGTTCAGTTTAAAACTGATATGGTGTGAATCTATGTTCATGCCCAAATCTCACGTCGAATTGTAATCCCCAGTGTTGGAGGTGGGATCTGGTGGGAGGTGATTGGATAATGGGGGCAGAGTTCTTATGAATGGATTAGCACCATTCGCCCTTGGTACTATAGGGTGAATGAGTTCTCATAAGATCTGGTTGTTTAAAACTGTGTGACACCTTTCCCCCATCTCTTCCTCATGTTTCTGACTATGTGAAGTGCTGGCTTCCCTTTTATTTTCCACCATGATTTTAAGTTTCTGGAGGTCTCTCCAGAAACCATATAGGTGCCACCATGCTTCCTGTACAGCCTGTGGGAACTATGGACCAATTAAACCTCTTTATAAATTACCCAGTCTCAGGTATTTACAGAAATGCGAGATCAGACTAATAGAAAAATCTTGATGAGACGATTTAGAAAGTATCTTTAGGAGGGAGATTCAAAATAGTTAATGATTATTATTGCACTGACATGAACTAATCAGAGGGTCTCCCTGAACCAATAGCCATGTAGCTGCAAAGAGTCGGGGAGGGGAGGGACAACTGAACACCCATCCTGTCTTTAGCTGGTATTTACTGTCTTTACGTAAAAATTTTTAGGTTCTCAGATTTCTGTCACCATCCTTCTGCTCTCCATGTTGGCATTTTGTATTTGGATTGTATGGAGAAGGTTGGGGAATCTAGGAGTTTATATTACATTGTGATGTCAGAGTAAATGGGCACCATGGACCACATGCTAGTTCTTGATAAAAACCCTGTTTCTACTAAAAATACAAAAAAATTAGCCAGGTGTGGTGTTGCGCACCTGTAATCCCAGCTACTCAGGAGGCTGAGGCAGGAGAATTGCTTGAACCTGGGAGGTGGAGACACAGTGAGTCAAGATCACACTATTGCACTCTAGCTTGGGTAACAAGAGTGAAATTCCACCTCAAACAAAAAACAAAAAGAATTTTCTGGGTTTTTGGCTGGTGTCTTTGAGTTTGGATCATTTTTCTTGGATTATTCAGGAGTTAGTGGTCTCCTGCTGATTCGGCATTGCCTCAACCTTGCTACAGAGGACCCTTTCCAAGGTCTGTGTTTCTTCTTTGGCCAGGTAGGGCCACTCCAGCAAGGTCCTCAGTCACATTTGCATTTCTGGTCTTACGTATTATGGTAACAAAGACAACTTGGGTTCCCTTTGGATAAATAAAAGTTTTCAGCAGCATCCTTTGATGGGTGATACCAGAGTAGGTTGGAGAGCAATGGCCCTCCATGCATGTATGTTTGGAGCGTACAGAATGGACCAAGGCAAAAGCTTTTACCTGCAGTTCCTCTCAAATATCTGAATGTTCTAAAGTCATTCCTTTCTCTGAAGGCCGGAGGAAGTAAGTAAAACAAAGAGAAAATGAGGCCCTGTGTGCCTTTCTTTCTCTGTCACCCTCTTCAGTTTCTCTCCTTTCCCTTTTCTAAAACTACATTTTACTAGCTCATCTTTTGTATCCAATTGTTCCTCTTATTTCTAACTTCAGCCTTAGGGTTAATCAAGCATGCAAGGAAGTTTACAAATTGTTTTGCCCATCCCTGCCTGGATGTATTAAATTGCAGCTCAGGGAATTTGTAAAATACTTAAAAAACAAAACAAAACTGACTACGGCGGCTCTCACTTGTAATGCCAGCACTTTGGGGGCCAAAAGCCAGGCGCGATGGCTTTCACTTGTAATTCCAGCACTTTGGGAGGCTGAGGCAGCTGGATCACCTGAGGTCAAGAGTTTGAGACCAGCCTGGCCAACATGGTGAAATCACGTCTCTACTAAAAAATACAAAAATTAGCCAGGCATGGTGGTGCATACCTGTAGTCCCAGCTACTCAGGAAGCTGAAGCAGGATAATTGCTTGAATCTGGAAGACAGAGGTTGCAGTGAGCCGAGATCATGTCATTGCACTCCAGGCTGGGCAACAGAGCAAGACTCTCTAAAAAAAAAATTTTTTTTTTCCATTCTGTTGGTTGCCAGTTCACTCTAATCATTGTTTCTTTTGCTGTGCAGAAGCTCTTAAGTTTAATTAGACCCCATTTGTCTATTTTGGCTTTTGTTGCCATTGCTTTTGATGTTTTAGTTATGAAGTCCTTGTCTATGCTTATGTCCTGAATGGTATTGCCAAGGTTTTCTTCTAGGGTTTTTATGGCATTAGGTCTTATGTTTAAGTCTTTAATCCATCTTCAGTTAATTTTTGTATAAGGTGTAAGGAAGGGGTCCGGTTTTAGCTTTCTGCACAAGGCTAGCCAGTTTTCCCAATACCATTTATTAAATAGGGAATCCTTTCCCCATTGCTTGTTTTTGTCAGGTTTGTCAAAGATCAGATGGTTGTAGATGTGTGGCATTACTTCCAAGGCCTCTGTTCTGTTCCATTGGCCTATATCTTCTTTTGGTACCAGTGCCATGCTGTTTTGATTACTGTAGCCTTGTAGTATAGTTTGAAGTCAGACAGGGACATGGATGAAGCTGGCAACTATCAGTCTGAGCAAACTGACAAGAACAGAAAAGCAAACACCACATATTCTCACTCATAAGTGGGTGTTGAACAATGAGAACACATGGACACAAGGAGGGGAACATCACACACTGGGGCCTGTTGTGGGGGTGGTGGGGGGTTAGGGGAGGGACAGCAGGGCAGGTGGGGGGATTGGGGAGGGATAACATTAGGAGAAATACCTAATGTAGGTGGCAGGGGGGATGGATGCAGCAAACCACCATGGCATGTATATACCTATGTAACAATCCTGCACAATCTGCACATGTACCCCAGAACTTAAAGTATAATAAAAAAGAAAAACAAATTGGTATATTAAAGAGTAAGACAAAAACAAAAACAAAAAGCCATCTTGTAACTGTATTATCTTACTTGCTCTATCATGCTGTCTGCTACCTTATATTAATGCTTCCTACCCCTTTTAAAAATTATCCTTCCCTAAAGAGTCATTTTAGACTCTTTTCTCCCGATCCAGTTTCCTTTTTAAGATTGGTATCTCCCTTTCCAGTCCAGATTCCATCCATCCTTGCTTACACATGGACATCACACTTTCTATTCTCTCCTCTCTTCCTTACATCATTAATTTTTGTGTTTACTGGAAAATTCAAATCAACATATAAACATGAGGTTAACTTCTGATCTTTTAAAATCCTTCTCTGAACCCATTTCTCCTGCCAGTGCTTCATTCCTTTGTTTCAGCAAAAAAATTTTCCAAGGACTCTATGTTGCCTGAATCTCCAATTTCCCTCTCCTTCATTTTCTCTTAACCCAAATCAGACATTGTTTCTACTTCTTCCCTGAAAGATCTCTTTCTTTTCACTGGAAAATCTCTTTCTAACGTCTCTAGTGACTTTCTTCTACCAAATTCAATTGACAAATGATCAGTTTTCCCTCCACTTCACTGATTGGCCCTTCTCAGCCTTTTATTCTTTTTAATTGGATCTTCCCTTTCTTGCTGACCTTTCAATATCGGGCTCAACCTCTAATCTTCTTCTCCTGTCTATATTCACTCCTTTGGTGATGTCATCCAATCGCATCTCTCAAGCCATCTATATCACAGGAATTCCCTAAGTTATATTTTAAACCTGGATCTCTACAATTAGCTCAACCGTTAGGTATCCAAACTTGAATATCTAAGCTTAATGTCTCCATTAGGTGAAATACAAAACCTGCGCCATCCACAGCCATTCACCATCCCATACGATAACAACTCCATCCCGCCATATGCTCAGGCCAGAACCTTGGCATCTACCCATGACTCTTCTCTTCCCTGACATACAACCTTCTATCTGCTGGGAAATCCTGTCAGCTTGACCTCCAACATAAACCTAGAGTCAGTCACTTCTCAGTCATCTTATCTGGGATTATTCCAAAGGTCTTTTTACTTATATTCCTCTTTCCTTTTTTTACCTCTGATAGCCTGTTTTCAGGTACATCATCAGAGTGATTATCTAAAATATAAATCATGTTAACTCCTGTGCTCAATATTCTGCAAAGTCCCCCATTTGAGAGTTAAAAGTGAAATTCTTAGAGTGGACAATAATCCCTTCTCTAGCCTGAACTTTGGTGTCTCTGATCTAGACTCCTCCTTGCCTCCCCTCCTGCCAGTGGTCCTAGCCACATGGCCTCCTTGAAAGCTCCTCAAACAAGCCAAACACACTCTTGCCTTATGACTTTTGTTTGGCTATTTCTTGTGCTTCAAAATATCTTTTCTCAAGTATCTACATGGATAACTTCCTCAGTTTCACATCTTTTTTCCTAAGTCACTTGAAAATTGTAGGCTGCTCTGACCATCCCGCTTAAAACTGCAACCTGCTCATCTCTCAGTGCCGCTCTGCTCCTAATTACCCCTTCCACTAGTATTTACTTTTTCATTATCTTTTTTAACCTTCTAACATACTATGACAAAGACCCTCAGTGCTCATTAACTTGGTGCTACTCTAGATTTTCCAGCTCTTATTCCATTAGCCTAGGAGCATGTGATCAAATTTGGCCAATCAAATATAAGCAGAAATAAGATGTGTTGTTTCTTAGCTGAGGGGGTTTTTACCTTTTCTATTTTTATCTCCTTTTGCCTCTCAGCACAGTGACTTCAGATGTCACTTTTTCAGATGATACATCCACCGGACCGATGCAGGAATCCAGCACATAACAGACTGTGCTGTGGGAAAGTAAACCTTTATGGTTATGTGAGTAACTATATGAAAGCATTCTACAGCATATTTATGATGTTTATTTTTTATTATCTCCCCTGAGCTAGAATATAAATACCATTATGATGAGCATTTTTCTTTCTTTTGTTCACTGCTTTATCCTAAGTGCCTAGATCAGTGCCTGGCATGTAGTGGACACTCAATCAGTATTTGCAGGATGAATGAATGAGCTGGAAAAAAACGTATTTTTTGCATTTCTCTCCCTGGCTCTGACAAGCTCTCTGTGTCTGTTTTCCTCTTAGCACATGTAGTTTAATTTAATGTAGTCATTTGATTAAGTCGGAGAGAGTCCTCTTCTGGAGGAGATTAGGATATTTGCAATGGGATATAGAAGTGAGGGAATCCACAGGTAATTTTACCTTTCTCTCTATCTTCCCTGCATACAAAGTAAACAGCTCTCATCACACTATCCACAGGGTTGTTTGGAATGGGCCACCGCAGACCTTCTATTGCTGAACTAACTACAGATGAACATCCAGGAGAATTTCATACCCCAAACTAAATCATTTTCCCGCAGCAAACCCCGATTCCCCACTTGTAGCATTGTACACCTAGGTGAAATCCAAATGCATGTTTGAAGTTCTTTCACAACTGCAGCACCAGGTTTATTGGAAAGCCTCCCTGCAATTGCTGTGAACATGTTGGCTCGCTGTGAGGGGCACTGCCTGCTGTATCAGCTTCGCTTCCAGCCGCGACACAGCTGCTGTGTCCTTCCAACTTCCACACTTCGGCGTCTGGCAGCCTGCAGCGTGGGAAGTTGACTTGAGTTTTAGGCTGTTACTGCGGGTAGTCTCTAGTAACTATTCAACTTGAAAGACTGAGGACTTTGTGATGCCATTATACAACAAAGCATCCCTAACCTTCTGCTTCCTTAATGATGTGAACTTGCCTGGAAATAGATATACATCTCAGGGTCATTGTGAGTAGTAGTAATACTTTTTTCTGTATTTGTACAATACATGACAAAACACTTTTACGTGGATTTTCACTTTTGGTCCTTGGACCAGGGCCCACAACAGTGCCTGCAATGTAGTAAATGCCTAATATTTGTTGAAGAAATGAGTAATAAGGAAGAGGCTTTTAAAGAGTAATTGTAAACACAGAATGAAAGGAAAATGCAAACACAATTTTAGCCTTCAGATCTTCTGCCTCATTATCCGACCCCAGAGAAAACAATTAGGAAGGATTATAGGTATGTACAGTGGGTTAGACGGCATTTAGGTGCATTTTTGTTATTGTTATTGCTGCTGTTGTTTCCTCTCTTAGAAGGCAGAAGTCATTTTGGAGCAGAATTTCTTTGCTCTGGGAAGAATCCCTTGAGTGGACCTTATTAGTTATATAAGCATAAGAAAGAAATAACATTGCTTTGAAGGAAAGATAGAATATTACCTTTTTCTTTGTTTTGACCTGACATTTACTGCCTCTTCCAATCACTCTATGTATTTAAAGCTCCTCCTTTGGGAGAAAGTAAACCAATTTGCTCCTAAACGGAAGAGAATTGAGCCCTCCAGTCTTTCTTTTTTGAGATTCACTGCATGTAGCCATTGACGAATAGATGTTTCCAGTCTAAGGCTGACGATGCTGAGGAAAGTATGGCAGGTCTTCAGAAGGGCGCTCACAGTGAAGGCAGAATGCAGCCTTCTACACTGCTTACTTGGGGCTCAACATTCAGACCTAGCCTGTCTTGCGGGCAGAAGCCCCTGGAATCCCAGCCGCCTGGCATGGAGGAGGAAAGCTTTGGAAACTAGGTAAATTTAAACTAAACTAGTGTAACCTTGGGAAGGAAAGCATAAAACACCAGTGAGCCCAGCAGTCTAGTACCTATCCATTGGAAACTGCTCCTTCTTACTCCAGTTAACTGAAGGCAAACCCCAGATCTGATGGAAACGCAGGCTGAGATTGCAGAGAAAATATCATTACATGTGCATTGTGGGAACCTTCCCAGCAAAGTGCTGGTCAGGGTGTCCAAGTGTAGAAAGTGGGATTTCACTTGAAAGGTGCAGGCTGTGGGGGAGTCTTTGTGCCTTCTGGCTAATAAATGTACACTGTGTAGAAGAATTTACTGAAAACTTGTTTTGTCTCATACCATTCACACATATGCATTTTGAGCATGTATATGAGAAGGCACATAGCTTCTCTCTCCCTGTAATTACTGGAGGGGACTCCTATTTCACAAAACCTGTCAGTTGTTGGAGGAACAAATTGGCTCGGGTCAGTCTGCAACACAGATATTTTGGAAAAATTACAGAATTTCTTCAAAAGCTTATCTATGTAGGTTACCACAGGTCAGGTACAAAAGGCACTATGCAGATAAATTAAGCCAGTGCATACATGGAAAATATTTGGAACAGTGCCCAGGTACATAATACGTTCTATAGATATTATATTAAAGAATATAATAATCATAATTGTACTAAACAGCAAGGAAGAAAATATGGGTTGTGTTGGGAGCATGTAATAGTGGAATGTAACCTGGAGTGTGAATCAGGAACATTTCTCCTCAAAAATTGAAGCAGTTGGATTAGTTTGCTAAAGAGATGTGGAAATAGCACCCCATGCTAAAGATTCTGGGGCAGGGGGCAGGTCAAGAGATGTCAGTCAGGGATTGCTGGATTAGAAAAAGAAAGCCTTTGAGATATGGCTGGGGAGCCATGTTCAGGATTTTTGGCTTTATCCAAAGGAAAATGGCTGAAGAATGACCCTGGTGACCCTGGTTAATGTACATTTTAATGAACTGTTATTTTTCAATAAAAATATAATTTGGTTCTAGTGGGGCAAAGTGTGTGTGTGTGAGTGAGTGCATGTGTGTGTGTGTAGTAGGGGAGGGTAGAAAAGAGTGGATAGATGAGTCCAATTAGAGATCTGTTACTAACATCCAGGCAGCAATAGATGGTAGCTTGAACCAATAAGGAGGCTGTAGGTTGGTGAGAAGTGAAGGGACTAGGGATAAATATCTAGAAAGAAAAATTCTAAATAGTTGGTCATTTGATGGAGGTGAGAGAGGAATGTACAAAAAGAAAGAATGCCCCCAAATCATCCTTCCCTGGTCCTATTTAAATGGAGATTAATACTAAAACTGAAAAAGGTATCTGGGAATATTGGGTACAAATTTCTCTTTAATTATATAAAAACTATCTCAGATTAGTAAAGTTCTTCTTCTCCATGGATCTGATTGTTTAGTGGCAGAACCTAGACTAGAACCAAAGTCAGCTGCTTTTTTCACGACATTTCCTTTACTGAATGGAGGCAGCATCTTCTCTTATATAGTAATACTCACTTTTGGCTACTAAATAATTTTCTAAATATACATGTAAAAGCACATTGAAGTGTTTTTCAACAGTAAAGTCTTAACATACATTATCTTTATATCAGAAACATTTTTGGTTGAGTGTGATCTTGCTTAACTAGGGTTTAGTCTAACTGATGTTATTTTCCAGCTTTTGGGAGAATCTGCAGCATTGCAGAAACTCAGATGTTGCCACTAAAACTTTAGTATTTCCATCTTGCTACTCTGAATAAATGCCAATAAGTTTTCTTTAGAATTCTTTTTCAGATAATTCAGGCTCAAAACAATCTACTGTAAGTTTAATCAAGGGAAACCAAGGGAAAAATGAAATAAATGTTGCTATTCAAATGGTAGCATTTAGATAAAGGACTGCATAAACATGGACATTTAATTTTATTGAAATTTAAATGAGTTTACTACTCATTGGATATAAGTTCTGTTAATTAAGGCAGGAGTGCCTTGTAAATCCTGGATGAATGCATATTTGCCACATACAGTTGTAGCTGACAACAGTCCTTTGTACAAAATGAAGAATAAATCTAAACCAATTAAGATACTGTATATATAATTATGAATATTATAAAATGAGGTGACTGTGTCTTGTGCATTTTAACATGTGTTAGAATGATACTTCATTCATTCTTGGTAACTTTTTGCTGATTAGCCCACTCTAATGGAAAACTTGCTGCTAACTAGTCACCTGTCAGACAGGTTGATAAAGGCCCCAATAAAGAGAGATTATATAACATTGGATGTAAATCTGGTCCCTGTTCACAGACAAGGAGGATGATCAATGTAGTAGTAGTAGTGAGGGGGGCTTTTCAGATACTAAGATGAAGATACAATTTTTGTATCAGTGAACTCACAATCTTGTGGTGAGGGGAGACAGACGTAGAAATGAATGGCAACTGCTGTTATAACTTAAAAAGTACATGGCCGGGAGTAGTGGCTCCTGCCTATAATCCCAGCACTTTGGGAGGTTGAGGCGTGTAGATCACTTGAGGTCACGAGTTCAAGAGGAGCCTGACCAACATGGTAAAATTCTGTCTCTACTAAAAATACAAAATTAGCCAGGTGTGGTGTCGTGTGCCTGTAGGCTCAGCTACTTGGGAGGCTGAGGCAGGAGAATCGCTTGAACCTGGAGGCAGAGGTTGTAGTGAGCTGGGGTTGTGTCACTGTACTCCAGCCTGGGTGACAGAGCAAGACTCTTTCTCAAAACAAGCAACCCTCCAAACAAAACAAAACAAAACAAAACAAAACAAACAAAAACAGAAACAAATACAGGTAGCACAAAGGAGATTGCTAATGTGGGAGTTTGGGGGATTCTGAGCTGGGTTTTCAAAGATGAAAGGCATATTTCAGATGGTGAAGGGCATTGAAATCACTACAGCTTTCTTAAATCACCTTTTAAAAAAAGCAGAAAAACATTTTTTGAGAGGCAATCCAAGTTATCCAGATAACTCACATGCTGTTAAGAAACATTATCTAGAACTTAAAAAAAAGGCATAAGGATTAATGCTTATTTTTTCAATGTTGCAACAGAATATTGCCTTATTTAAATCTTTTGGAAATGTACCTTTGTTTTGAACATCTATTTACTATCTATTGGGATCAAGCCTATGCACAATTACATGTTGTTAACATCTAGATTTTATCCTGTAAGGATGAAAGAAATTTTTATTCATCAAAACGATGACTCTGAAGGTTGCAACTTTACAGGCCAGCAATATGATAGTGGGATAATGCATACACTGGAATTAATAATTTTTGAGCCACTTACCCATTCCATATAGCAGTTGGTACTCATCCCATTAAGCAGAAAGAATTGTCATTCTCTTTTTGTATCCTCTTTATTCCCTTGTTAGGTCCCTGGAGAATTCGCAGAGAAATTATCAGTCCTTCACCAGACTTTATAGGACCCTTCAATTTATAGAAGAGGTTCATAAAAAGAGCTGATGCAGGTCTTGGCACTGTGTCAGTGACAGATGAAGGTAGAGTGAATATGCATGTTTTGGAATTTCCTGTATTTTGTTGGTGTGTCTCCTGTAAAGCATCCTCAATTTGTTAGCTCTAGAAGTCAGAATGGAGAACTATTTAAAAGATCTGTCCTTGTTGCTTAAGCTCTATGTTCCTATAAAATAGCTGGATCTGAGCCTAAAATATGGATTTTTAAAAATTCACTTTAGGATATCTGTTTGGACCAAGATGACAATGTATTTCTTGGGGGAAAATGGATGGCAGTGTAAAGCCTCTTCTGAGCTGTCAAAGAGCAAAAATGGCACCCACACACTTTTGTCTAAAAACATGACATCTTCTCAGGCCTTCTGTGTACTGTTTCTTTTTGTTCCTGTTTATTATTTTTTTAAAAGCTAAAGGTGAATTGACAGTGTCTACCCTGAATGTGCGCTGTATTAAGCATTGCATTTTCATATGTATGTGAATGTATATTTTGCTTTATCCTCAAACCTAGATTGTGAGATTCATATCATTTTTTTGGAAATGATATGCTAACTGTCTTGAAATTTTTTGCCTTGTCTCGAAATCTGAGATTGCTTGTCTTGAAATTTAGGATGATATATTTCTTTATGAAGCAGCTTTTCAAGAATGACTCATCAGTGATCTTGTTCAAGGCTGAACCTGTTGGTGAGGTTCCCAGTTTGTACATTTTCTACCTTTTGCTCTGGCCTCAGGTGTGAGATAGCCAGTCTGAAGTCCAGATACAAGCATAAATCTTTCTCACTTAAAAACAATTCTAGACAAAGAAACCCAATATTTTAATGGAAAAGCATGCAAAAAAAATTATTACATGATGCATGTACATTGAAATTCTCCCGGCTAGTACTTTCTCCTTTTTCTCACAGACTTCATTTTGCTATTCAAAGCAACAATTTGCTCAGGGCACATTTTATTAGCATTTGGGTTGATAATGTACAGTATGCAAATTAGATATGAAAGCCACTGTTGCAAAAAAGAACAAAAAAGCCAATCCAATTTAGGAATCTGATCTCTATTTGCAGTTGCTCATCCATGTCACACTGCCCAACATGTGTCCATGGGCCAGATGCATGATGCCCTGCAGAGTATCATAATACTCAGTTGTTAATTTCGTAGTCTACTATAGCATCAAAGAATGGCAGAGGCAGCCCACAAGCAGGAGAAGACAGCTAGCTGTGAAGCAGTTAAATGCTTGCCTTCCCTTGGTAAAAGAAATGTTTCTGAGGCAACTCCACTGACTTCAGAACTTGAATATTTATGCTACAGAGGAAATCAGCCATAAATTTACATTTTTAGCAGCTAGGTTATCGCAAGGAGGGAAAGGAAGAATAATAATTTTAAAAAAGGAATTGGACAATATAATCAATCCTTCACAAAATCTGGCCCAACTTTAATAGATAATTATTGAAAATAGAAGTCCCTTTGTTCCTAATTAGGCAAAGAATTGTCTTAATACAAATTGTTCTTAAATCCATCTTTAATCAAATTTGTTCAGTGCTTAGCACTCTATTATAGCAACAGCTTATTTATCTGACTCTGTCAGGGAGTTAGTTATTCCACGTAAGTGAATTTCACAGTTAACTGAAACATACACCCTCAAGTGCAAAAACTTTAGAAAAATGAACCATTTTGATGAAAACACTACTAAAATGTATTATGCAACACCTGCTATCTTAAATAGCGTATGTCAAATAATTAATGCCTTTTCTTAATGTAGCCAATTTCCCAAGAACTAACAAATAGGAACAGAAATGGGGCAGGGAATAAAAATGTAGGCTCCTCAAATCTGCCACGGCTGCTGGTTTTGCAATCACAGGTGTTTCTATCAGTTCTTTGAGTCATTGTCATCTGCAACTCTCAAGCTGTCCCTGCTGCTATGGAGGCAAGATGTCACTAAGGGGACTATTGCCCAAGGATGCTTTGTGGCTGGCCCCTGATTCTGCCACTGTGAATAAGTGAAGGCTCTGTTACTCGCTGCCACAGGAGGACTCACTGAAGCTGGAACCACTTCTTGTGATGTCTGCAAGCTCCTATTGTGGTAGGGTCGCATCTCTGAAGTTACTCTTAGGAAGTGGAGAGAACATTTTTCATCTTTTTTGCCTTACTGTGCTTTTGAGGTCTCACAGAGATTCTGTGTAGAAACAAGTCTCTCTTTTCTTACTTCCAGCCAAATCATTTCTTAGGAATAGACAAGCTCATGGGGACTTGGCTGAAGAGCAACAGGAACAACAAACACACTATGGGGTGCCTCAAATAATTTTTTTTTTCTTGGAGGCTTCAAGATTCTTGTTTTCTTAAAAACAGATAATCTGCATACCTTACCAGCCCACTTATTGTGCCCTCACATGGCTGAGTCTCAGTGGGAGCCCAACTTAAGCTCAAGGCATTAGGGCAATATCTGAGAGGCACAGTTCTTGTGACAAATTGGCTTTTTTCTGGGTGGCTAACCAGTGGTTTGGTGCTGAGTTCCTTATTACCTGGCTGTTGCTTTCCTCTTTTAACCCTCCCAATTCTAATTGGCTGTTTTCACTCTATTATGATTTGACAGCAGAGATAACCAAGGTTGGTGGTTCCTGGTATAAAACATGAGTCTATGAAGTATAATGAAAGCCCTTATTGCAGTCATCTTCAGCATTTTTGAAATCATACAATTGTTAGCAGCATATGGGAAGTGATCAAAGTTTCCCCAAACAGTTTTAAAGATTGGATTTAACTATAACACAAATAAGACTTCAGTGTAATGTCTTACAAAACACCCACCACTGTCTTTGTTCTCTTGGACTCATTTAACCACATTGCCACTGTGTTGTTTTCTTTAGAAACATTTATTTCCCTCACCCTACTTGCTTATACTTTTTCATATTCTGGTAAACATAAGACCTTTCTTTGAAATATACAGTTTTAAGTAGCTCATATTTATGGAACGGGACCCACTCAGCTCAACCTTCCATGGGAACGATATCTCTGAAGTGGTACGATTATGACCTATGATTATGACCCATAAATCTTTTTTTTAATATATATTTTATTGCATTTTAGGTTTCCGGGTACATGTGAAGAGCACGCAAGATTGTTGCATAGGTACATACATGGCAGTGTGGTTTGCTGCCTTCCTCCCCATCACCTATATCTGGCATTTCTCCCCATGCTATCCCTCCCCAACTCCCCACCCCGCACTGCCCCTCCCCTAGTTCCCCCCCACTGTGTGATGCTCCCCTCCCTGTGTCCATGTGTTCTCATTGTTCAACACCCGCCTATGAGTGAGAACATGTAGTGTTTGATTTTCTGTTTTTGTGTCAGTTTGCTGAGAATGATGGTTTCCAGGTTCATCCCTGACCCATAAATCTTACACAGATGACTAAAATGCGATGGGCCCGCCTCCTAGAGAGCCACACCAGTGTGTCGTAGCTCACTGATTGAGAACCGTGCTGCTGCTTCTGCTGGGCTACCTCCAAATTATGGGTGCAGACATCAGAGTTGTGCCTGTATCCTGCTAGTGTCTGCTCCTCAGAGGCCTGATCTACATGCGTTCAACCTCCTAGGTATGCCGAAATGATGCCCAATGCTGTACCTCTAGGTAAATATCATGTCTTTAGATGAGATGATATCCGAGATGTTTTCCAACCCACACAGTTTATGTTATGGAGTTGAAGCCTGAAAGTTCCCATTAGATCTTTGCCGACTGCCGCTCGGCCTCTGATGCCATTTCAAAGGCATGCATTTAAAATGAGCTTGCTCTCTTGCCTTCCCTTTAATCTCCCCTCAACCTTTTCTCTACTTGCTCTGTTTATTCCCTTACTAATAATGAATAACAGTAATACTGTCTGAGTCAAGAGAAAGAAAATGTGATATATTTCTTTTCAGATCATCTTTACATAGATCAATCCTTTGAAATATCAGGGTTTATTATGGATGTTGGAAAAGCTGAAAAAATATAAGTAAAACTTAAAAATTTTTCTTAAAGCCACATTTCCCCTGAATTACCAAATATTACAAAAAGGAAGAACAGATATGCAATTTCTCTGCGTATCTGTCTTCCACAATAGGGAGGACTGTGTGAATGGCTTATTTGCCAGTGCGATTGCGATATCAGTTTCTTTAGACTGCTGTAACAAATTACATCCAACTTGGTGGATTAAAACAACAGAAATGTATTCTCTCACAGTCCTGGAGTCTAGAAGTCTACATTAAGGTGCCAGCAGGGCCGTGTTCCTTCCAAGAACTTTAAGGAAGAATCTTTCCTTGCCCCATCCAAGTGTGGTGGCTCCCCGTGGTCCTTGGTGTTCATTGACTTGTAGCTGCTTCACTCCAGTCTCCAACTCTTTATTGTCACATGTGTGTCTAGTGTGTCTGGGCCCTGTCCAACCCAGGCCAGAAGCGTTTCTGTTGTTCAAAAACCTTGTCAGTTGTCCACGTAATTCACAGGGGTCTAAGCCATCAGACAAGCAGGTCCTTTACAAATCTTTCTTGGATAACCTTATTTCTATTTCTGGCTTCTGTTGAGATAGTTGATTGGATCCATTACTCACAGGACTATTCTCTCCAATAAAAAATAGTTTAGCCCTGCACTGCAAGGTTGATAATTCAATTTGTATTGTAATTTAGCCACTCATAGGATGAATCTCTGGTTTTGGTTTTCAGAAATCTCAGCTACCACCGCCTTTCAGGGCAGGTGTGGAAGCTTTCAGGTAATTTATGCTGCATTTGATTTGGGAATTTGAAGCCCTGAGCTAATCCTTTCTTTTTCCTCCCTTCCTCTATTACAGTTAGGAGCAATAAACCACTTTAATTATTATCTTACTTAGTTTGATAAAAATATTCTAAGATATCAAATACTGTGGTCACCCAGAACTTCACCTTTATAAGTATTTGATTGGAGATACACAAGAATAGTATTTTGTGTATTTTTATTGCCAGATGTTATAGACTGAATATTCATGACCCCCTCCCCAATCATATGTTAAAGCCCTAACCACTAGTGTGACTGTTATTTGGAGGAAGAAAGCAATTAAGGTTAAATAAAGGCATAAAGATGTGGCCCTGGTTCAGTAGGATGAGTGTCCTTATAAGCAGAGACAGCAGAGAGTTTGCTTTCTCTCTTTCTGTGGCAGGCACCAGAGAAAGGCCATGTGAGGACATAGTGAGAAGGCCGTCGTCTCCAGCGGTGACAGTCCTCGCTGGGAACTAAATGAGGCAGAACCTTGATATTGGGCTTCCAGCGTCCAGAACAATGGTGAGAAAATACATTTTTGTTTAAGCCACCTAATCTGTGGTTTACTGATATGACAACCCAAGCTGATGAAAACATGATAGTATGGAGTATCAGTGCCCTCTTCACCACTGGAAATGGAGCCATTAGTGCCTTTAAGTTTCATCGGCTTAGAGAAACATTTCTGGAATCCCCAGAGCCAATTTAGAAACCTCAACCTTAAGACTGCATTCCTCTAGAACCACTCCTGGTACCAAAATGTGTATCAGTCAGGGTTCTCCACAAAAACAGAACCATATCTGTGAGATTCTATATATTAAATGTATACATTTATATTATTTATGAAACATGCATTATATATGTTATGTACAGTATATATAATATTACATATATTATAAATTGTGTGTGTGTGTATAAAATTTATTTCAAGGAATTGGCTCATGCAATTGCAATTGCAGGAGATGGCAAGTCTGAACATTGTAGGGCAGACCAGCAGGCTGGAAACTCTTGGGCAGGTATTGACATCTGACATGCTTTGGCTGTGTGTCCCCACCCAAATCTCATCTTGAATTGTACTCTAATAATTCCCATGTGTTGTGAGAGGGACCTGGTGGGAGATAATTGAATCATGGGGCTGGTCTCCCCCATATTATTCTTCGGATAGTGAATAACTCTCATGAGATCTGATGGTTTTAAAAATGGGAGTTTCCCTGGACAAGCTCTCTCTCTGCCTGCTGCCATCCACATAGGACGTGACTTGCTCCTCCTTGCCTTCCACCATGATTGTGAGGCCTCCCCAGCCACGTAGAACTGTAAGGCCATTAAACCTCTTTCTTTTGTAAATTGCCCAGTCTCAGGTTTGTCTTTATATTAGTTTAAAACAGACTCATATAGCATCTTAATCTTGAGGCAGAATTTGTTCTTTTTCAGGAAAACATGAGTTTTTTGCTTTTAAGGCATTCTAAATGATTAGGTGATGCCCACACACATTATAGAACTTAAAATCAACTGATTGTAAGTATTAGCCACATCTACAAAATAGCTAGCAACACCTAGATAAGAATTTGACTGATTATTTGACTGATTACTTGGGTACTGTATCCTGGCTGAGTTGACACATAAAAGTAAACATCACAATTGCAGAGTAGAGGGTAGAAGTGTCAAGAAAGGGTTCTCACTGCAGCAAGCCAGGCCTCCTGCTGGGCTTAAAGGGCGTTCCCCTTGTTCCCTGTACAGAACAGCATAAAAAGGCACTGTGACGGGGCTCAAATGTTATCAAACTCTATTGGGAGGAAGAGAGGGAGTGGTTGTTAGAATACAATGACTTATAAACCAACTTGGAATTTTTTCACATAACAGTATTGCCGAGGGATTTACCAGGAGAACAAGGTAAACAGCAAAAATTGCCACATGTGGTTTTTCTAGCCAGCATACACACAATTCTGGTTACAAATGCCTGCCAGCTTTTTCTACTAAGGCAGCTCTTTGTAGAAATGTTTGGTTTAACAAGCCCTACACATGCTCCTTTTTAGAGTTCTGTCCTTCCAATACGACTGTTTCAATAATGGCCCATATTCTATTGATTTCCGCTGAAGGACTATGGGTGATCATTAGAGGATTTTTATTTTTTTATTTTTTTATTTTTTATTTTTATTTTTTGAAAGAAAGGAAAAGAGAGGAAAGAAAGGGAGAGTGAAAGAAAGAAAAAAAAAGAATGTACGAGAGAAAGAAAGAGGAAGAAAAAGAGGGAGAGAGAACAGGATTCTTGTTCTACTGCCCAGGCTAGAA
>CAUYLG010041208.1:0-69181 GCA_963573385.1 Cacajao melanocephalus | reverse complement strand
CAATGTTCTGGGATGTTTGGTTTCTACTTAAATATTTCACCTTGGCTTGCAAATGGCCATCTTCTTAATGGGTCCACACATTTATTTTTTTTTTTTTTTTTTTTTTTTTTTTTTTTGCCCCAGAGGTAGGGTCTGACTCTGTTGCCTCAGACACCTGAGCTGAAGCAATGCTCGTACTTCAGCTTCTGAAGTTGCTGAGATTACAGACATGCACCACTGTACCCGGCAATGGCCTTTCCTTTGTGCATGTATTTCTGGTTTCTCTCCCTTTTCTTATAAGGACATTAATCATATTGGATTAGAGACCACTCTAATAACTTTTTCATCTTAATCATCTCTTTAAAGGTTTTATCTCTATAAATACAGGCACATTCTGAAGCATACTACGGATTAGGATTTCAATATTGAGTATGAATTTTGGGGAGGCACAATTCAGTCCATAACAGTTACGCAGGCAAAAACTTGGGTGTCCTCTTCACCTCTCTCATTTTCTATCCAGACATTTTACCTTCTAGATTCTTCCTGTTAAGTGTTTAAACTCCTCTTTTTATCACCATGGCCAGCACCATTTTCAGGTCTTAATCAACTCTAAATTTCCCTGCCTAGTCTTTTATAAGCCCTCTATAATCTGACCCATCTTGTCTTTTCTTTTACTATTTTTATCATGTACATTGTAGAAAATATAACACTATATTTTTGTGCCTGGCTACTTTCACTCAATAAAAAAGCGACAGTCCTCTTCCCTACCCCAGACTCATTTCACAGATGCAGCCTTCATATAATTGAAAATTCAAAAGGTACCAAAGTCTAAACTGTGAAAAGTCTCCCTTCCACAGGCAACCAATCTTACCAGTTTATTGTACATCCTGATCTTACAGATAATTTGTATCCATGGGTACGTCTATTCATTTTCCCACAAATTGCAGTTTACTAGTCTGTTCTCATACTGCTACGAAGAAATGCCCGTGATTGGGTAATTTATAAAGAAAAAGAGGTTTAATGGACCCACAGTTCCAAATGACTAGGGAGGCCTCACAATCATGGCAGAAGGTGAAGAAGGAGCAAAGGCACATTTTACATGGTGGCAGGCAAGAGCACATGTGCAGGGGAGCTGCCCTTTATAAAATCATCAGCTCTTGTGAGACTAGTCACTATCAAGAGAACAACATGGGAAAAACCCATGATTCAATTACCACTCACAGGGTCCCTCCCATGACATGTGGGGATTATAGGAGCTAATTCAAGATGAGATTTGGGTGGGGACACAGCCAAACCATATCAGGCAGCATACTATAGACACATTATACACATTGCAGTTTTCATTTAATATAACAAAAGTAGCAAGCAGTTCTTTAGCACTTTCTATTTTTCTATTAGTATTCTGAATGCTTTGCATGTTTTAACTCTTTTAACCCTTGAGATAACCTCCTGGGGTAAGAGCTAATATAATCCCCATTTTACAAGTGAGAAAACTGAGACACAAAGACTAGGATTGGCAGAACCAGATTCAAACCCAGCAGGCCAGCCTCTACAGCTCAGTACTTAACCATGATAGCATGTTACTATGTTTTACGGATTGTTTTACACTTG
Source organism: Cacajao melanocephalus (assembly GCA_963573385.1). NCBI lineage: Eukaryota > Metazoa > Chordata > Mammalia > Primates > Pitheciidae > Cacajao > Cacajao melanocephalus. The sequence goes on along the minus strand of CAUYLG010041208.1, from coordinate 67,591 downwards.
GATATAAAAAGTTGCATTCCTTTTAAACTTTTCTTTTATTGGAGTGAAACATATGTTCAGGAAGGTGCACGAATCATATGTAATGATGAAGGAATCATTAGAAAGTGAAGATACCTGTATAATCACCACCTAACTCAAGAAATCAGAACCCCAGAAGCACCCTCTCCTGTCATGTGCTCCTAATTAAATCTTGCAGCGATTACAAAATATGGCCCCAAATACTTTGACACCACTCCTCCCATCGAGAAAGAACATCTCTATTGCCCTTGAATCTTAATTCAATTGACAGCTTAACCCATAGAATACTGCAGAAGAGATACTGTGCCAGTTTTCGGGCCAGGCCTTAAGAAACTGGCAGCTTTCTCTTCCTGTTTCTTAGGATGTTTCCTCTTGGAATCCAGCCACCATGATAAAGAAAAACCATGCAGCTACATGAGAGGACGCGTGTCCCTGAGGTCCCAGCAAACAGTCAGCTTTAACTGCCTGACATGTGAGTGGGCAAGGCTTCCAACCATTTCACCCCCAACTCTCAAGTCCCCAACAACACCCACCCTCACTACCCCCAGCCTTTGAGCTGTCCAAGCTGATGCTGTGTGAGGCAGAAAAGAGCTGTCCCCTCCAAGCCCTGCCTAAATTGCAGGCTTGCTAGCAAAGCACCCTGTGGTTGTCGTTTTAAGCTGCCAAGTTCGGGGTGGTTTTTTATGTAGCAATAGGTAACTAGGGCACTATTTTCTTTTCTCCTACCAAGGGTAATCACTATCTTGACTTCCGTCACCATAGATTAGTTTTGCTTATTCTTCAACCTTATAGAAATAGAGTTTTATACAGTTATATACTTTGTATTATACAAACTTATATAGTTAGCATTATTTTGTGTCTGGCTAATTTTGCTCAATATAATATTTGGGGGATTCATCCATGTTGCTGCATTTAGCTATCATTGATTACTGTAAAACATTTCTTTGTATGCCTATATTATATCACAATTTATTTACCCATTCTACTGTTGATGGACACTTAGGTTGTGTTCTACTTGGAGCTACTCTGAATAATGACGCTTTAAAAACTGTTTTAAAAAAATATATAAAAATGCTTTATTTTGCTCTCTCCATCCTGAATAAAGGTTTAGCCAGTTATAGCATTGTGGTTGACATTTGTTAACCTTAGTACTTTGAAGAAATACACACTTTGTCATTCATTGGTTTTTTTCTTCAAACATTTTTATATTCTCTTGTGGCATTAATTTTTTCTTTCAATTTGTTAATTTTTACTTTTTATGTATACATAATAGCTGTGCTGCCATGAATATTCTTAATTCCTTACAAAGTAAAATGAGATCATTTGTCTCGTACTCTCCCTCTCATGTATCTTTCCCCTTCCACATTCCAACTTCTGTCAGCTATGTCTTTAGTTTCACATTGTCAAGGGGGATAGCATCGATATTCTGTGCCTGACAATATTCAAGGAGTATATGTTATTTCTATAGGTTTGTTCTCAGAGTGTAATGCCAATATATAAGGTTGCATTATTATGACTATGTAAATACGGTTCACTGTAGAGCAAAATGTTGTTCTAGGAATAATGCCTTTCCTCCAAGTTCCATTATTACAATGCCTGGGCCATTCACAATAGTGTTCTTTTTGTTGGTTTGTTTGCTTGTTTGTTTTGTTTTTGAGACAGGGTCTCACTCTGTTGCCCAGGTTGCAGGGCAGTAGCATGATCTCAGCTCAGTGCAACCTCTGCCTCCTAGGTTCATGCAATTCTCCCACCTCAGTGTCCCAAGTAGCTGATCCTATAGGCACATGCCACCACACCCAGCTAATTTTTGTATTTTTTGGTAGAAACAGGATTTTACCATGTTGGCCAGGCTGGTCTCAAACTCCTGACCTCAAGTGATCCACCTGCCTCAGCCTCCCAAAGTGCTGGGATTATAGGCATGAGCCACTGTGCCTGCCTACAATAAAGTATTCTTAACATCCATCCAAATACACCCTCTTTTCATTCAGTTGCTCAAAAATCATGCCACATTTTTAGTTTGCTCCATATTTGGACATTTTTTCTCAGCATTTTAATTTTTTTTTTTTTTGAGACAGGGTTTCACTCTGTCACCCAGGCTAGAGTGCAGTGGTGCCATCACGGCTCTTTGCAGCCTGGACCTCCTGGGCTCAGGCAATTCTCCCACCTTAGCCTCTTGGTAGCTAGGACTACAGGTATGTGCCACCATGCCTGGCTAACTTTTGTAATTTTTGTAGACATGAGGCTCACTATGTTGCCCAGGCTGGTCTCAAACTCCTGGACTCAAGAGATCCACCCACCTGGGCCTCCCAAAGTGCTGGGCTTATAGGTAGCCTGTGTTTCTAATTATTATTTTTCTTTATTTAGAGGTATATTAGTTTCTTAGGGCTGCCTTAACAAATTACTGGAACCTAGGTGGCTTTAAACAACAGAAATTTATTCTCTCACGTTCTGGAAGCTGGAAGTCAGCAGAGCCACGTTCTCTTTAAGTTCTAAGGAAGAATCCTTTCTTTCTCTGTTTCCTTCTTTCTTTTCTTTCTCTCTCTTTCTTTCTTCCCTCCCTCTTTCTTTTCTTTTTTTCTTCTTCTTTTATTTTTCTTTTATTTCCCTTTTCAGGAATGAAGGGAAGAAAACTTCCTGCCTCCTCCTAGCTTCTGGTGGCTCTCAGCAGTCTTTGGCATTTTTTGGCTTGCAGCTTCAGCACTCAGATCTCTACCTCCCTCTTCATATGACCTTTTTCTCTATGTATCTTTGTGTCTTCTCTTCTTCTTATAAGTAACCCAGTCATTGGATTTAGGGACCACCCTAAATCCAGGATGATTACATCTTGAGATCCTTAACTAATTACATCTGCAAAGATCCTCTCTCCAAATCAGATCACACTCTGAGGTTTCAGGTAGACATGAGTTTTGGGTATATACTATTCATCCCACTACAAGAAGACAAATAAGACTTGCTCACTATGTCATTAATATCTTCCTTACTCAAAGTAATGTAAAGAAAAAGGGAATTTATAGGGCAGATAACTAAAAAGTCCAAATATTAATCCAGGAGCTCAAACAATGTCATCACTGCAATGTTTCTTTCTCTCCATATTCTGGTTTGTTTTCCTCTGTATTGGCTTTATTCTCAAGCAAGCTCACTTCATGTACTGGCAAATATAGGTGCCAGCATCCTTCTAGGATCATCTCTTCACAGATTGTCATCCTAGCAAAAATAAAAACAACTCTCTAGATAGTTTCAGCAAAATACCCATGGACTGCCTGATAGAACTTGCATGAGTCACATCTGAACCAACCACTTTGGCCAGGGCCATGAAATAACTTACTTGGCCAAACCTGAGCCATAAGCCCACCCATAATGTCGAGAGGTAAGAATATCCCACCCAAAGCACAGGAAGTAAGCATGGGGTAGGGATGGAGCCCTAAGAAATTATTGGGAGGCAAAAAACGAAAAACAGAAAAATAGCTTTATGTTGCCCTAACACTTGGTTGATAGTTTAGTTGAAGATAAAAGTATAGGTTTATGATAATTCTTTTTTAAAATGTTGAAAGCAACATTTCACTGTTTTACTTCTTAAAATTTTATCATGAAAAATTTCTAAGTAAAAGTTTAAAGAATTTATAGTGAACACCTATATACATACAACCTAAGTTTACAAATAACATTATAATACGTTTGTTTTACCTAACATCTAACCGCCTATCTATCCCTCTATTCATCTGTTGACCCATCTTTTTTATGTATTTCAAAATAAATTGCAGTCATCACTACACTTTACTCTCAAGTACTTCAGTATGCATACCATTACTTAGAATTCAATATTTGTTTATAATTGTTTTCATTTAAGGTAAAATTTGTACATAAAATACACAAATATTAAGTGTACTATTCAATAAGTTCTGACATTGCAACTCAAATCCATATCAAGATACAGAACATTAGATGTTCCCCTATGTTTCTTTCTAATAAACCCCTGCATCTACCCCATGGTGTGTCTTCATGAGGATGAACTCTTATAGCATTGTTTTTTTGAGACAGGGTCTTGCTTTGTTGCCCAGACTAGAGTGCAGTGGCATGATCTCAGCTCACTGCAACCTCCACCTCCCAAGTAGCTGGGATTATAGACACCTGCCACCATGCTCAGCTAATTTTTGTATTTTTGGTAGAAACAGGGTTTCACCATGTTGGCCAGGCTGGTCTCGAACTCCTGACTTCAAGTGGCCTCTCAAGCTTCAATCTTTTCTATATCGTTCTTTTATTCAGCACACTTTTGAGATTCATCCATGTTGTAGTTTTATCTATTTCACTGCATGACCATACCACAGGTTTTTTACCCATTCTCCCACTAATGGACACATGGGCTGTTTCCAATTTTCAGCTATTATGAGTAACACTGCTATAAACATTCTTGTACACATCTTTTTGCAGAAACAGTTTTCATTTCTCTTGAATAAATACCTAGGAGTGAAGTTGCTGAGTTTACAGGGTAGGAGTAAATTTCATTCTGTAAGGAACTTCTAGATCTTTTTCCATGTGGCTGTACCATTTTATTTGTTCATTTGAGAAAGGGTCTTGCTCCATCACCAACGCTGGAGTGCAGTGGTGTGATCATAGCTCACTGCAGCCTCAATCTCCCAGGCTCAAGCGATCTTCCCATGTCAGCCTCCTGACTTGCTAGGACCACAGGCACGCACCACCATGCTGGGCTAGATTTTAAAATTTTTTGTAGAGATGAGGTCTTGCAATGTCGCCAAGCTGAGGTTGTACCATTTGATAGTCTATCCATAATATATGAGAGTTCTGGTTGCTCTGTATCCTTGCTAATATTTGATGTTGTCAGTTTTTAAATTTTATCTATATTGGTGAGTATATAGTGGTATTTCATTTTTATTTCTGTTTTCATTTCCCTGATGTTAAATACTTTTGAGCACTTTTTGTGCCATTTGTATATCTTTTGGAGGGTATATTAGTCTGTTTTCACATTGCTAATAAAGACATACCCAAAACTGGGTAATTTATAAAAGAAAAAGGTTTAATGGGCTCACAGTTCCGCATGACTGGGGAGGCCTCACAATCATGGCAGAAGGCAAGGAGGAGCAAGTCACGTCTTACATAGATGGTGGCAGGCAAAGAGAGAACTTGTGCAAGGAAACTCCTCTTTATAAAACCATCATATTTCTTGAGACTTATTCACCATCATGAGAATAGCACAGGAAAGACCTGCCCCCATGATTCAAGTACCTCTGACTGGGTCCCTCCCACGATGCATGGGAATTGTGGGAGCTACAATTCAAAATAAGATTTGGGGAGGGACACAGGCAAACTATATCAGGGGGTGTATGATTAAACTTTAACTCATTTTTAAAAATTGATTATCTTTTTATTAATAAGTTGTAGGGATTCTTTATACATTCTGTATTCTAATCCTTTGTCAAATATATGTTTTGGAGAATTTTTTTTCCAAGTTTTGACTTGCCTATTTTCTTAACAGTGTTTTTGATAAACAAATGTTTTAAAATTTGATGATTTTGATTTGTCAATTCTTTCTACAAAGGTTTTGCTTTTAGTGTCTTACCTAAGAAACTCTGCCTACCCTAAAGTCATGAAAATATTTTCCTGTGTTTTCTTCTGTCTTTTGCATTAGCTACTACATTTAGGTCCAAGATTCATCAATTTTTGTGCATGATGTGATGTAGTGGTTAAGATCCCCGCACCTCCTCCCCTTCTGCCACCCAATATGTATACCCAGTTGTTCCAGCACCATTTATTGAAAAGATACTATTGTTTTCTGATATCTAATAATTATAGATGTTTAGCCTGTTGTCAGTCTGATTTTCATTCCCTTGTAGATGACCTATTTGTCTCTGTTCTGGGTGCCTTCTGAATCTTATCTTTTTCCTTAGTACATCTACTATTATCTTGTTTGTCTTTCAGTATGCGCTTTCAATCTGAAGATTCATGGGTATCTCAGCTTTGGCATATTTTGTTCAATGATTTCAGCAGTAACTTCTATTCTTGCATATTCTCTGGGTTTTCTTTCTGGAACTCCTATTAGTTAGAGCTTGAACTGGGATTAGACCTCCAGGAGTTTTATGTTTTCTAGTTTTTTTTCTTTCTCCTTTTTACTAATGTCACATTTTGACCAATTTTGAAGTGTGACAAGCTTATTAATTTCCAAGTGCTCTCTCGTGTTCTCCACTGTGCTTTATTGTAACATCTCATTGTGATTTCACTTATTAATTGTCTTCCAAACTACCTCTGAGAATATTAACTAGAGGCTCAAAAAATTATTTTGCTGTTCCCCAAATTGTTTCTTGTGTAGTCAGCCTTTATTTTTGCTTCTTCTAGTTTTTGAAATTGCTTGTAGCTGATTTTCTTCATGTTTCCAGCGATTTCAGGGTACTTTTTTATGTTAAAAAGAGAAAGAGGAAATTAGCTGATTTTCCTGTGTGTTTCCTCTATTATTACATACAAAGCTGTTTTCCTGCTAGTTAACTGTCTAGAAAACAGAAGAGGCTGACAGGAAGTTCAGTTTTGTTTTTGTTTTTGTTTTTGTTTTTTTGAGATACAGTGTCACTATATTGCCCATGCTGGAGTGCAGTGGTGTAACCTTGGCTCACTGCAACCTCCACCTGCCAGGTTCAAGTGATTCTTCTGCCTCAGCCTCTTGAGTAGCTGGGACTACAGGTGCCTGCCACCACACCTGGCTAATTTTTGTATTTTTAGTTGAGATGGTCTTTTGGCATTTTGGCCAGGCTGGTTTCAAACCCCTGACCTCAGGTGATACACCCGCCTCAGCCTCCCAAAGTGCTGGGATTGCAGGCATGAGCCACCAAGCCCAGCATGACAGTAAATTCTATCAGCTGAGTAGAGAGTGCTAAAGGGATTCACTTTAGGATACAGGGACAGGGAGCCAAGAAAGAGGGCTTTAACTGGGGTGCCACTACCAGCATCAGTTTATGAGCATTTAGTTAAAAACTATTGTTTACTAATTGTCCTCCTCCCATTCTCTTAGGTGTTCTGGTTTTGTTCACTTGAAAATTATTTATTACTCTGTTTAATTGTGTATTGGGAGAGAGGGAGACCAAAGAGTGTGTTCAGGCTGCCATCTGGAACCACAGCTTCACGCTACCTTTTCTCAAGTATTTTCTGCTCTTTCTAAATGTGTATCTTCCATTGTTTTTAGTTTGATATCTTTACTGTCTCATGGATACACCAGGCTAATATCCACCTTTATACCCTCAGTTATTATGCTTCCTTTTCAGAAATTTCATTCTTCTCTTCTCTCTCTTCTTCCACTTAAATCTAGCAAAAATCTTACTAACTGTCAAAGCTTAACTTGAGCACACTTCCTTTGTGAATCTCATTTAACCCAGCTTTCATTGGGTTAAATTCATTTCATTCTCCTACTTACCTTACTGTTATCTTGCTCAATGCCTGTCATTCACAGTTCGGTTCTTAATTATACAGCCGAGTATTACTGACTCTTTCTAGATGTTTATTATTATTTTGGTAACTACTTAAAACTCCTTGGGAACAAGTGTTTATTATTCTCTAGCCTTCAAAACACACAGCACAGTGTGATTATATAGTGGGTATTCAATAAATATTTGTAATTGATTAACTTCTCTATTTGCATTAGAGGAGGTAGATAACTAACTGCTTGTATTTCTTTTTTCTGGAAACAGTAGGAAGACTGTCTTTGAATTGGAAGCTGAATAGTGAAGGTCCATTTCAGACATAAAGAAAATTGCTAATTATTCTACACTAAGGAAAAACTTAAGTTTTATAGCATAAATATTGTCTGCTGAGAGCAACAACAATAGATCCAGAAGAGTTGAAGCAAGCAGGGCAAGAGTGGTTTGGGGAAAAGCAAAAGCAAAATGTGACTAAAAATAGACTTTATAGCCTAGCGTTTCCACAGTGAGTGAGTTCTAACATTGCTAATGGTGTCATCTTCAACTAAAGGTTTAGGGGTAAAACAAGAGCAAAAGAATTGGAAATTGTATGCTTCTGGTATTCATATCACCAAATATACCTGCTTCACCATCTCTTTGGGCACTTGGTAGGTTTGTATTTGTATTTCCTTGATCTCATGTGACTTGCTTTGGCCAAAGAAAGTAGAGTGAGATTGACATCACTTCCAGGTGGAAGCTCAAAAGCCAGTGTGGGATTTGTCATGCCTCTGGTTTTCTGCCTCAGGGATCATGGAAATACGTGATTCTCCATAATTCTGAACTCCTGAAAACCTATAACTCACTCATTGTGAGTGAATAACAAAGCATTGTTGTTTAAGCCACTGAGATTTGGGGGGTTTTATTTTAGTATAACCTAGTCCAAGGCAACCTGGAGGCAGGCTGCCTTTTTTTTTTTTACAGTTTTTTTTTTTTTACAAAGGCACAGGCATTTGTTTATGTGTTATTGTATAGGCTGCAATCCAAAAACACTTACTTTTACCATATAAGAAAGTTTACTGACCTCTGACCTAGTCTGTGCTTACTAGAATAGACCTAGAGGTCTCTGGCAAATGTCCTTAGATGGCTACTTTCTATGTTGTACACAACACAAAAGATGTTGATAGTGGCCGGGCGTGGTGGCTCACGCCTGTAATCCAAGCACTTTGGAGGCCAAGGCGGGCGGATCACCTGAGGTCGGGAGTTCAAGACCAGCCTGACCAACATGGTGAAACCCCGTCTTTTAAAAAAAAAAAAAAAAAAAGATGTTGATAGTAGCCAGTGTCTAAGATGGCTTTATTGATCCCTGCCTCTTGATATTCACACTCTTATGCAGTCCCTTCCCACACTGAGCAGGGCTGACTTATATAACCAATAAGGAAATGATAGAGTATTGCTTCTTTGCCTAGGTCATCAAAGATATTATGGCTTCCATATTCCTCTTTCTGAGATCACTCACTCAGAAGGAAGCCAGCTACCATGTTGTGAGGATACTTAAAAAGCCCACATGGTGAGAAACTGAGGCCTCCTGCCAACAGTCATATGAGTAAAGCCTTCAGATGACTGGTACTTTGGCCAAAATCTTGACTGCAACCTCATGAAAGACTCCGAGGTCAAATTGCCCAGTAAAGCTGCTCCCAAATTCCTGATCCATAATCAATATGAGATAATAAATTCTTGTTATTTTAAGCTGCAAAATTTTAGGGCAATTTGTTTCAAATTGATAACATGCAGTGTTCAAATGAAAAAGTGTACTGGTGCCCTGTATGCTTATGTATGTATATATTTGCACATAGGCTTATATATATATACAAACATATTATTACTGAACAAAGAATTGATGGATGTTCAAAATTACAGTATACTTGTATGATTTTAGATAAGTGGAATTACCTTACCTGTGGAAGAAATTGTTATATATGTATTATCTTTCTCATTTCTTTTCCACACTTAATCTTTGTGGAGTAGAGGATGGAATGTGTTCTAGGAACGGAGGGAAATAATTTCTAAAATATTTAAATTTTTCTTGATATGCTAACTGCTCAAATTTGCCTTAAGTTCTTTGAATGTGGGAATAGGATAGGAAGAGTGGTGCAAACTTTTTGTAATATTTTAACATTCGATTTCTAAGGATGATGATGGATTTCTAACAAAAGAAGTGTCAGAAGGTCCCTTTTTGAATTTATCTACTGTAACCTTTCTAGACACGTTAAATGGAACAGAAAGAACATTTTGAATTGTGGGAGTGACATCTGGAATTTAGAAAAGTATCTGAAAGGAAATTAACAAGTAGTCAAGAAGGAAAAGTCTGTGAGAGCCTGGAGTCAAGGAAAACTAAATGTAAGCGTGTTTGATAACAACTGAGACCAACAAGCAAAGATAATGGGTAAAAAATTCCTTATTAAATGGTACCAGCAGATGTGTTTGCACAGGAATCTGCATAGCTTTAACCCAAAGTGTAAACAAAAGGTGTCTAATTAATACTTTTGGATAATGATGGTGGGCATAAAGCATGAGAAATGGAAAAGGAAAAAAAGAAAGGCAAGCGGGAGATAAAAAGAAGCAGGGAAAAGAAGAAGTTAAAAAATAAAATACATGGTGGGCCAGAAGTACTCACCTGAAAATGCCTCTGGTTCCTAACCCTGTCCTAAGGTTCAGAATAATGGCTGCCACCTGACCAAATCTCATTTCTTTTGCCTTTTTTTTTTTTTTTTTTTTTTGAGATGGAGTTGTTGCCCAGCTGGAGTGCTGTGGCACAATCTTGGCTCACTGCAACCTCAGCCTTCCCGGTTCAAGCGATTCTCCTGCCTCAGGCCCCTGAGTAGCTGGGATTACAGGTGTACACCACCACACCTGGCTAATTTTTCGTATTTTTAGTAAAGACGGGGTTTCATCATGTTGGCCAGGTTGGTCTCAAAATCCTACCTCAGGTTATGGACACTGATCGGCCACCCAAAGTGCTGGGATTACAGGCTACAGCCACTGTGCCTGGCCCAAACTTCATTTTTCAAGCCTACAACTTGTTTTAGGCCTTCAGTAAGTATTCAACCATCAGCCTGCAAATAAGCACTGCCCTCTATAGTTTGGGCTTATACGAAATAAGGGTGAGACTAAAGAAGAAATTACCAAGCTATGCACTGATGTCCCTAAAAAGGGTAAGAAAAGCTCTCAAATATAGTTTCTCCTTTTAATACCCTTTTTGTTTCATAACCATGCGGCTCTGCTATGGATGGGAGGTCTGTATGTGCTAGAGTATGTGTTGAGAAAATCCCCATTGGACTGTTAAATTTTATTAATACACAGTATCATAATTATCCTAGATAGTAAATCTGTAGGGTTGAAATCTGGAAATAAGATCCCTGGTGTGGCTGCTTTCAGGATCAAACTGCAGAGCGACAGAACATGTTCTCAAGGCCTGTAGAGTCTAAACATAAACTTGTTATGTTGAAGACATTTATCTTGCTTATTGAACTGTTAATCATAAATATGGCCAAAATTCAAGGCCCATGTCTGACAAATTTCATAGCACTAATGACGGGACAAAATGTTTGAGAACCCCTGAGAAGTCTAGTATGCCTGAGGATGTTGCGAAAACTAGATTTCTGTAAAAGAAGAGCATGTGTGTTCCTACAATGTATGCTTTAAACGTAAAAGAAAAGGTCGGTACTTTTTAGAAAAGTGAGTAACAGTTGTTCTTTATTGTCTACCTATTGTCATATATTTAGGCTATGTAAGCACAGGTTTAAGAAATCATTTTCTAACTTGCTATAAATGTCAGAGGCTGGGATTACCCAGGGTTGTCCTTCTTCAAGGTTGGAAGTTAACACAAGAGCCATCCCAAACTGGTCTAGATTGGGTTTCTTCAGGAAGAAGGCTGGCACAGAATCTTTATAAGGTGTTATTTCATTAAAATGTAACCTCTGCAGTAGTATCTGCATTTCAACCAGGGAAATTTCAGTGTAGCTAGTGGGATAATTTAAAACTCTAAAAGCGAAATTAAGCAGATATTTTTAGCCAAGGTTCCACTATCATCACTCCATGGATCCCACTGTATTTGAAGCAGCCTAACCCTAAGTAAGCCACTTCTTTTTCTTTTTCTTTTTGAGACAGAGTCTCGCTCAGTCACCAGGCTGGAGTGCAGTGGTGTGATCTTGGCTCACTGCAATCTCCACCTCCCGGGTTCAAGTAATTGTCCTGCCTCAGCCTCCTGAGTAGCTGGAATTATAGGCACCCACCATCACGCCCAGCTAATTTTTGTATTTTTAGTAGAGACAGAGTTTCACCATGTTGGCCAGGATGGTCTTGATCTCTTGACCTCGTGATCCACCCTCCTGGGCCTCCCAAAGTGCTGGGATTACAGGTGTGAGCCACCACACCCAGCCTAAGTAAGCCATTTCTAACATAATGAAATGCATTTTTTTCCACAGTTACAGAAGCTAAATCTTAAGTGAGTGCTCTCCGACTTTTATCTGAATTTCATTGAGGAACATTTGGTCATGGCTTTTAAAATTTTTAGTTCCTTTGATTACCTTCTTATTTTATAGCCCTTTCAAGAGAAAATTGAGGTAGCAGTGTTTTCTTCCTCCAGGGCGCATTCCTGCTATTTCTTGGCTCAGCTCATTAAGACCTAGCACAGTCCCAAACACACAGTGTCATAGAATTTGCTTAGCTGTGACCAGGTGTCTGCAATTCTGTTTCACAGTAGCTGAAACTAAAAATTTCATTTTTTTCCTCAACATCTGCTCCATACTGTTTTTTCATGGTTATTATAGTAGTAAAAAAATTCTTCAGTGGTGTATTAGATAAAACAACAAAAGCACAAGGGACAAATGAAAAAAATAGATAAGTTGGACTCTATCAAAAGCTTTTGTGCTGCAAAGGATACCACTAAGAAAGTGAAAGAACAGAATGGGGTAGATTATTTGCAAATTATACGTCTGACAGGGAACCTATATCTAGAATAAATAACTTCTACATCTTGATAATTTAAGAAACACTTTTTTTAATTAAAAATAGGCAAAAGGCTGGGTTGGTGGCTCACGCCTGTAATCCCAACACTTTGGGAAGCTGAGGCAGGTGGATCACTTGAGGTCAGCAGTTTGAGACCAGCCCGGCCAACATGGTGAAACCCATCTCTATTAAAAATACAAAAATCATCTGGGCATGGTGGTGGGGTCCTGTGATCCCAGCTACTCAGGAGGCTGAAGCAGTAGAATTGCTTGAACCCAAGAGGTGGAGGTTGCAGTGAGCTGAGATCATGCTACTGTACTCCAGCCTGGGCAACAGTGTGCGACTATGTCTCAAAAAATAAATAAACAAACAAATAAATAAATAAATATAAATGGGCAAAAGCTTGAATAAATATTTCCCCAAAGAAGATATTAGAATGGTCAATAATCGCATGAAAAGATGCTCAACATCATTAATTATTGAGCAAAAGAAAATCAAAACCACCATGACACCGGGCACAGTGGCTCACTCCTGTAATCCCAGCACTTTGGGAGGCCAAGGCAGGCAGATCACCTAAGGTCAGGAGTTCGAGGCCAGCCTGACCAACATGGAGAAATCCTGTATCTACTAAAAATACAAAATTAGCCAGATGTAGTGGTGCATATCTGTCGTCCCAGCTACTCAGGAGGCTGAGGCAGGAGAATCGCTTGAACCTGGCAGAAGGAGGTTGTGGTGAGCCGAGATCGAGCCACTGTACTCCAGCCTGGGCAACAAGAGCAAAACTCTGTCTCAAAAAAAAAAATCCACCGCCATGACATACTTCTTCATACCTACTAGGATGGTTATATTAAAAGACAACATAACAAGAATGTAGAGAAATTAGAACCCTCATACACTGCTGGTGGAAATGTAAAATGGTGCAACGGACTTGGAAAACATCTGGCAGTTGTTTCTCACACGGCAAAAGATAGAGTTAACATATATGCCAGTAATTCCACTCCTACGTATATATCAAGAGAATTAAAAACATCTACACAAAAGCTTTTAAACGAATGTTCACAGCAGCATTATTTATAACAGCCAAAAGGCAGAAACAACCCAAATGTTCATCAATTGATGAATAAAGAAAATACAGAATATTTGTTCAATGCAATGTTATTCCACAATAAAAAAGAATTAAGTACTGATATATGCTACAACATGAACCTTGAAAACATTATGCTAAGTGAAGAAGCCAGTCACGAAAGACCACATATTTAATAATCTCATTTATATTAAATTTCAGAAAAGGCAAATCTTTAAACAGAACATAAATTAGAAAGAAGTGACTGCTAATGGGTACAGAATTTCTTCTTGGGGTGATAATGTGACAGTTGCACAACACTGAATATATTAAAAACCACTGGATTGTACACTTGAAGTAGGTAAATATGGCATGTGAGTTATATTTCAATAAAGCTGTTATTTAAAAAATTCTTCCATGAAGCTGATCATGGATACAAGTCAGGGCAAGGTCAAGAACATATGAACCGCTGGGCGTGGTAGCTCACGGCCTGTAATCCCAACACTTTGGGAGGCTGAGGCAGGTGATCACCTAAAGATCATACTGGCTCGTATGTCTCATATGTTTTTTTTTTTTTTGATGGAGTCTCGCTCTGTCGCCCAGGCTAAAGTGCAATGGAACCATCTCAGCTCACTGCAATCTCCGTTTACCGGCTTCAGGCAATTCTCCTGCCTCAGCCTTTTGAGTAGCTGGACCTGGACTACAGGCCCCCACCACCATGCCCGGCTGATTTTTGTATTTTCACTAGAGACGAGGTTTCAGCATGTTGGCCAGGCTGCTCTCGGACTCCTGACTTCAGTGATCCGCCCGCCTTGGCCTCCAAAAGTGCTGGAATTACAAGCGTGAGCCACCGTGCTCAGCCTAATTTAAAAAATCTTTCTTTTTAAAACCAATGCCATAAACTACGTGAAGTTTTTTAGTTTGACCCACGTGAGTTTTCCACAGCTACATCATTTTGAAAACAAATCAGCAAAGGACTAGCAAGATGCAAGCTTTATCTTCCGAGATCAGAAATTAGTTGGAAACCTCAGGACTCTCATCCTTTGGTTCTGGACAATTTACACTGAATCGTGGGTACCAGTTATTCCTTTGTTTCATTATCTCAGCTCTTTGGCAAAAACAATGTTATTACAGCTGATCTATTTTGATTTCACAAAGTGAAAAGTAGTAATTGGGGTCCCAAAGGACTTCTAAACTCTCAGCAGAGTAGCCAATGACTATATAAGTATTGCTTATGTGGAGTACTGACCTTTGCTAAGTACTTACATAACTGTGTTTTAATGAGCACAGCAGAGCTCTCAGAAATGGACTCAATGCTCTTTGGTGCCAAGGACATGCGATTCGGCGGCAAACGTTCTGATGAAGACAGAACCATACATGGCTTGTGGGTCTGTCAGGTCTGAGGTCTTGGGGAATCCTAACAGAAATTATGTTCTGACAGTAGGGGGCAAAAACGCAAGAGTCAGTCGGGGTTGCTCCTCTCCTAAGCCACAGCAGCAACGTCTGAACAGCGTCTTTGACCTTGTTCGAAGCTTAAGGACCGCCCTCCCTGCCTGCGCACGTGGCGGGCACTAACGTGAAACATCGGCTCCCGCACGCCGTTTAAATTCCAGGGGTCGAAGTGAGTTCCACGTTTATTGCTGCAAGATACCGCAGGGCCTACCCCCAGAAGGACTAACAATTATAAGAATCGACATAAAAATCTTCCAATCTTCCAACACACTTTCCTTTTCCCTCTTTGCTCCGCCCCTGCCCTCGCCCACTCTCCGCCCACCTCCTCGGCTCTGGCCCGCCCAGCTCGCTGCTACGGCTCCTTCCCGCGCCCAGCCTTACTCTGAGAAGCTGACGAGACTCGGAAGTGCGACTCCATCCGGGTGTTTTGTTGAGGAGGGCAGAGGACGTGCTTTTATGATATCATCGGGGCGGGGCGAAGAGCCAACTCCGGAGGCAGGAACTTCCTGAAGAAGAGGGGGCGGAAGGAGTGGCGGGGAGACCCTTTCCACGCCCCTTGAAAATTCCATACAGGAGGAGAGAGGAGTCTCAACTCTCAAACTCCCGTTTGAGGGGAGATTACTGAAATGGGAACGTTATCTTCAAAGAGTCAACTTTTAAAACACTTATTACTATTATCTCCTCTTGATCTGTTTTCCTTTTTTTGGTAACCTTGAAAACTTTCCTATTTCCAATCCTTTCTCCCCCTTTGCTTCTGCGCAAATGGTGAGGTCCCGCAGACGCGCAGTCGCAGTCGCACCGGGGCGGTGTCGGTGAGAGGCGGGTGACGCAGCGGCCGTCGCTGCCATTTTAAGTTGTTTGTTCTCGCTTCTTTTCTCAAACGCGACTCTGCCCCGGACCCGGGAGGCGCCCGAGGCCGTCGCCGCTTCTGCAGCCATCGGTGGGGGGGGGAACGAGGCGTTATCGCCGCGGACGCTCAGCAACCGCTTCGGCTTTTCCCCCCTCCGGGTCTCCTCGACCTTTTCCGAGAGCCGGAATCCCATTGTAGGGGGAAGAAAGACTCAAGAGCAGATGCTTGAACTGAGATAACTTTATTTTGGGGGGTTTACTTCACCGACCTTAGCGCAGGGCTTCCTTTCCTTTCCCCCTCAGCCGCCAGTACCAATCCAACTCCCCATCTTTCTCCTCGTTTTTCCTCTTTTTCTTTTTCTCTCCCTGTCGCCGCTGTCTCCTCGTCCTTCTCCGTCGCTGCCCGGGGCGCCGAGCCAGACTATGGGTCCCAGGTGGGGGCTGAGCGGCGGCAGCAGCGCGGGCGGCCCGGTCACAGTGCGCACTGCAGCGGGGATGGCGGGGCTCAGTTGGCTGGTGGTTTTCTCTTGACATGGCTCCTGCCAGTGCTGCGAGCAGCGCCCCCGCCGCCGCCTCCTCTTTCGCCGCCGCCGCCGCCGCCACCGCTCCGCCCGCAGGCTGCGGCTAGAGGGTCCAAACCCCGCCCGAGAATCGGTCCGTGAGTCCCGGGCTCCGCGGGGACGGGGAGGGGATTTACCCGTCACCTACCCCGCCCTAGCTGCCTCAGTTCCATCCCCTGCCCCTCGGGAAACAAACTAACAGCCCCACCTTAAACAATCCAAACTTTGGAAACATGGTCTGTTTAACGTGAGAAAGCGCTAATCCGGGAACTTAATTTTTTGGGGGGAGGGTGGGTGGGCTTACCTCAGAAGTAATATTAACACGTTTATTTTCTTTTTTTTCCCACTGATCCTTCCCATTTACCCTCTCCCGCCTACTCCACCCGGGCGGGAATTGTTTCCACGATGAAATGAGTGAAAACCTGAGTGATCCTGTGAGTCGCTGCCGCTGAAGGCAAGGGGTGGGGGTGGGACCTGGGGGGTGGAAGGCAGGTGGTCTCCGGGCACTGCCTGGGATTTGGGAGAAGAACCCGCCACCTTTGCCTCAGCAATGCTCACCAGAAGATAATTTGCACTCCCCACCATCTTGAACGGGGGCAAATCCACAGGGAAGTCTCCCTTGGGGAATGTAGGACTAGTTGCAGAGCTGGGGGTGTTGGGAACCCGGACATTAATCAGGTCTTACCACAGAGCCGGAATAATTAATACCGTATTATATACCCCTTTTCCCTCTGCCATCATGATTCTCCTTGGCAGCAGCGTTAGCAGCCGCCTGAGGGTGAAAATGTGGATAATGGGGAAGTTGGTAATGACTCCGCTGTTTTTTCTCATGGCTCTTTTGGGCAGCAGCTGCCCGCCCCCGGTATACACTGTAGTTGATTGCAGGGAAACTCTGTACCTCTCCCTTTCCTTCTCTACCGGTTTTGCACTTTTCTCTATGCTCACCACCAAGTGTAATCAATAACAAGCACTGACAATACATAGCAATAGTGAAATCTGAAATAACTAAGAATTAATTAGGTACTACAGCCATGGAGCTGGCTGGGTGAAATCTAATTGGATATTTCAGTTTCATTCACCTACCCTGTTTTGGTGTTTTGTTTGGTTTTGGTTTTGGTGGGTTTTCCTTTTTTTCCTTTGGAAAGCAAGGATCACACTTCCCCCTCCCTGTTCCTTTTCTTAATCCCTTTTCTAAAAAGGGGGGAAAATCCGGATGGATTTTAGGGATTGGTCTGGTGTCAGCTGTGTTTTATTGCACACCTAAATCCTGATTATAGGCTTTTCATTTCTCCGCAAAGCCTTTATTTTGGCAGTTAAGCCAAATGTGTTTTCCAGAAAGTTAGTTCAAGTATTTTGTCCTCTTTCTTTCTGTTCTCCCCTCCCTTTTTCCCGGCTAACCCCAAACGTTATTGTCCAAACATGACAGGACAGCAGCTTTTGTTTCTTGACCCTGTAATATGACAGTCTGCTAATATTGCCAGAAGGTGCAGTTTTTGGGTTACAGTCGTGATTTTCGCTATTCAATCATATTAGCAGGGAAAAAAATGACTTGTTTCTGTTGTACTTGAGTCTTAAGAAAAAGTGCCCATAGTTTAGTGACAATTTCCAAAGGCTTTAGTACCACCTCTATTTCAAAATGGGGGACCCAAACTCCCGGAAGAAACAAGCTCTGAACAGACTACGTGCTCAGCTTAGAAAGAAAAAAGAATCTCTAGCTGACCAGTTTGACTTCAAGATGTATATTGCCTTTGTATTCAAGGAGAAGGTAATTTAAAGTTCTTAATGGTGAATTAGCACAAGTGATTTTTGTAAGTGTATATTATATGTTACTCGTAAATTATTAATATTAGGTTAAAGAGTGCCTGAAAAAAGTCTGCTTTGTATGCTGTGTTTCACCCTTGGGGTGATGTGAATTGAGCAGTAGCAGCATAACTGAACAAAAAGATCCTTGAGCGTTCATTGGTTTGGAAATACTTGATTCTGAAACTTAGTAGTAGTATAAACTTTCAGTTGACATGGGGTGGGCAGCATTATACAATTTTATGTGGAGTTAACACAGGAAACCTTATGATGTAATTTAAAGATTATCTAATGTAAAGTATAAATAAGATGCTTGAAAGTTTTAAATTGTATTCAAACTGTTTATATGCTAAAGTTAGCCTGTTTCTTAAACTTCATAGTATAGGTAACCTTTTCTGATACACATTTAATGAAGTAGCATACATCTCAACTTTGAGGAGCAGTTAAATACTGAAATGGTTAATTTGTATTAGAAGTGTGATTTTTTTTTTGTTTCTTTTCTACTTTCAGTTCATTTTGACTTGTATACAACTGCAGTTTTTAAAAATTCAAAATGAACTTAGAAGAAGTTTCATTTTTGGGGGCAGTGGAGGTCTTAATTAGAATTAGTTCCACAGTTAAATAGCAAACAGTGACTTGTCAGTTGTCAAGGATGGAATGATAAGAACAGTATTTTTTGCGACTTAAAAGGAACATATTTAAAAATTATCAACAAGGCTTATTTGATCTGAGATGAGGTTATAAATATAAGGAAATACTACTTGGATTTTGGTGCTTAAATCGTGAGCTAATTTCAGATCAGAAATACAATCTTAGCGTGGTATCTATTTAGTATTTGGAAGTTTTCCAGATTTTTCTCTACTGTTAACTCTTTCTTACTTGTTTTTGTTGTTGAGATGGGCCTCACTATGTTGCCCAGGCTGGTCTTGAACTCCTGGGCTTAAGTGATCCTCCTGGCATAGCCTTCTAAAGTGCTGGATTCCAGGAAGGAGCCACCATGCATGGCCCCAACTCTTAACTCTTAAAGGTTATTTGTATTTCAGAGCATTCTTAGCTGCTGAAGTATAGCATTGTAAAGTGATTTTAAAGCACTTTTTGAAATGACTTTCTTAAGATTGGGTGGTATCAAGGATTTACACCCCCACTTTTTTGATTTGTTTTGTTGACAAGCTAAATTGATGAGATTGAATTTTAGTTGAAGATGATACCGTGTATGCTGTTTAAATAAATCCAAGATATAAGTGGTGAGACCGGATCTTTGTATTTAACGTGTAAATTGCCCCAAATTGCACCAACTAATTCTTGAACACCGATGATAATCTGGTTTTATTCTGTGAATGGACAGTGTCCTTGCAGTTGCTCTGAATAGTTCATGATATATACTTAATAGTATAGAATTTTTAAAGGAAGGTTTGTGACGAGCACTTGGTCTTCACTGTTAAAAGAGAACTTGTTGTGTATATATATGTTTTTTTTTTAGTCTTTCAAGTATTGATGGTTTTGGCCGGGTGAGGTGGCTCACGCCTGTAATCCCAGCACTTTGGGAGGAGGCTAAGGCAGGCAGATCACTTGAGGTCAGGAGTTTGAGACCAGCCTGGCCAACATGGTGAAACTCCACCTCTACTAAAAATACAAAAATCTCCAGGTGTGGTGGCACAGGCCTGTAATTCCAGCTACACGGGAGGCTGAGGCAGAAGAATTCCTTGAACCCAGGAGGCAGAGGTTGCAGTGATCCAAGATCACGCCACTGCCTGGGCAACACAGTGAGGCTCCATCTCAAAATCTATATAGATATAGATGGTTTTCATTATATAATATCCAGAAAGTAATGGAAATTGATCCATGTAAGGAATAAAACAATTCATTTGTCTGAATAGCATTGTTTTAAAACGGGTGAGATATAATTTTAAGAAGTATGGTGTAGAGACAAGGCAAGTCGTTTCCACCTATGAGCCTGTAAAATCCAAAAAAAAAAAAAAAGAAGTATGGTGTAAAATAATGCTATGGATACCGTTATACTATAAAACTCAAGAGTTAACAAAACATTCTAATGACTGCTTGTACATGTAAGATTGGAGAGGGAGAGTGGGGGAAGAACAGAAGGAATTACCTATCTGAAAATCTGTTTTCAGCATATAAGTTGCTTCAGACAGTTAAGAATTTTGTGGAGTTAAAGTTACATGACATTGTGATATGAACCGCATGTTAAAAGACTGCTTCCTTGAGTTAATATACCATTTTATTTTCTTTTAGAAGAAAAAGGCGGCACTTTTTGAAGTGTCTGAGGTTATACCAGTCATGACAAATAATTATGAAGAAAATATCCTGAAAGGTGTGCGAGATTCCAGCTATTCCTTGGAAAGTTCCCTAGAGCTTTTACAGAAGGATGTGGTACAGCTCCATGCTCCTCGATATCAGTCTATGAGAAGGGTAAGTTCTTCCTTAAGTCTTGACTTGATAAATTTCTGTGGATTAACCTTGCATTTCCCCCCACACCCTTAAAGTGGGTAGTTATGATAGTGACCAATCTCTTCAGGTATATTTGTCTTTGTGTCCTGTTGATAACTGGGATCATGACTTTAAACATGCACTGTGTTTATAAGATTAGAAAAATACATTTTTGCCCCAGACCAGTCTTATGTGCATAAAGTATATAAAGGAATTTCTTTAATCCATGTTAGGTGCTGATGATACCAGACTCTGTTTTTCTTTTTTTGAGACAGAGTCTTACTCTGTTGCTGATGCTAAAGTGCAGTGGTGTGATCTTGTCTCACTGCATCCTCTGTCCCTGCACGTTCAGGCAGTTCTCCTGCCTCAGCCTCCTGAGTAGCTGAGACTACAATTGTATACCACCACACCTGGCTAATTTTTTGTATTTTTAGTAGAGATGGAGTTTTGCCATGTTGGCCAGGCTGGTCCTGACCTCAGGTGATCCGCCTGCCTTGGACTTCCAAAGTGCTGGGATTGCAAGTATGAGCCACTGTACCCAGCCAGTAGCCAACTGTTTTTAATAATTTAAGTGTTACGCATAAAGTTGTTTTTTAAATTTTTTTTTTACATTTTTTTCTTTTTTTTTTTTCCTCTAGTTTCCTGGTTTCAAGTTGTCTTAAAATTTTTTAGATAGGTTTATTTTTTAAAATTTGACCTTAAATAAAACATGGATAACTTTGTCATATTAGGCTTATAATGCTGTGTGTTACTATTGTGGGATAAATGACTTATGTCTTTGTTTATTGTATTTCCTTTCTGGGGGGAATATGAATATAAGGAAGTTCTTCCAGCTTTGTAAACTTCTGCAACATATTAAAAGTTAATTTGGGCATACCTGAACCAAGAGATCTCCACAATTATTTGGGGAGAATGCTGGAGATAACCAGGTACAGATCTGGAAGAGATTTATAGACCTTCAAAAATTACTATGGTTGCTACAATAATGAAGCAGAAGTCAGGAATGGAGAAAAGTAGTTTTCTATTAACATAAAAATAGCATTCTAGCTGTAATAAGATAATGATTCATATTAGGAGTTGTAAGACATCTTTGTTAAATAGGTTCTGATTTTTAAAGGTGGAAATAAAGTTTCTGGGTCTGACAGCACAACAGAAATCAGAGTTTTTGTTGGAGTTTTCACCATGCACAGATAAACCTAGGTCTTGATGTTAGGAGCATTGGACTGAGTGTATGTGACTCTCTACAAGATAAAAATTAAAATTAGGGCCGGGCGCAGTGGCTCACGCCTGTAATCCCAGCACTTCGGGAGGTCAAGGAGGGTAGATCACCTGAGGTCAGGAGTTCAAGACCAGCCTGGCCAATGGCGAAACCCTGTCTCTCTTAAAAATACAAAAAAAATATTAGCCAAGTGTGGTGGCACACACCTGCAATCCCAGCCACTCAGACGGCTAATTGACTAAAATCTCGCTTGAGGAGACGGAAGTTGTAGTAAGCTGAGATTGCACCACTGCACTCCAGCCTGGGTGACAGAGAGAGACTCTGTCTCCAAAAAAGAAAAAGTTAGGTCATAAGCTATTCAGATTGTATACAATCCTATCATGTTTACCTCTTAAGATATAAAAAGTACATGGTAGGTCTTTTGTACTTATAAAATGTTTTTATAGGCAAACCCTGTAGTTTGTGACATTACTTGATGTAGCTGTTTCTTTAAAAGTAAACTTTTTTTTTCTCATCATTTTATAGGATGTAATTGGCTGTACTCAGGAGATGGATTTCATTCTTTGGCCTCGGAATGATATTGAAAAAATTGTCTGTCTCCTGTTTTCTAGGTGGAAGGAATCTGATGAGCCTTTTAGGCCTGTTCAGGTATTTTGATCTAAAATAAGTGTGATGAGCCTTTCAATATGTGAAAATTGCTAGAATAGAATAGAGTCTAACTTGAGAAATTCTTTGGGAATATGCTTTCTGATGGTTTTATTTCAAATAGTCTCCCCTGTTTGGAATATTGTGTTGCAAGAGAAGAAAGCATTTGGATTATAGAATCTCTTGACATTGTGATGGTTTCACACCCAGTGTGGCTTTGAAATTATGACCAGAGAAAATCTTTTAAGGTGGACATTTACTGATTTTTAGAGGGTCCCACAGATGAGCTTCTGATGATCTGTGATTCTTGTACCCTTCACCACACATCCTTCTAAAATAAATATATTTTTATAATCAGAAAAAAATAATGACATTAAGGACTCATTTTAAATACACTAAATCATACACTGGAAGGCTTCTTTAAGCTAATTGTGAGGATTATTTGTCATTTTAAAGTTTTGTTTCTACTCATTACCCTGAAGTATCTTTGTGGTGCTTTTGTCATAGACTGTATAAGTTGATAAACTTTTCCGCCCCCATGGTAATGTAGCTACACATAAGCTGAAATAATTATTTTTAATCTTTTAAGATTAATTCAACTAAGTTCCAAAGATAATACATCGGTTACGTACATATAAAAGTATTGTATATAGCTGTCCCTGACATATAATGGTTTGACTTAAGATTTTTCAACTTTACCATGATGTGAAAGCCATATGAATTCATCGTGCTCTTCGATTGATAAATCCAGGTAAACTCACTGCAAATTGCAGGTGTCATAAGTTAAAAAGTCACTTTTTGATTTAAGATTATGTTGAACTTAACACTGGGTTTATCAGGATGTAACATCACAAGTTGTGGATCATTTAATGGATGATTTCTGACTGACAGGAATGCTGGAGAATATTAATTGAATATAAAAGGCATGAAAATAAATAGAGGCATATTTAAAGTTCTCAGAGCAGGGCTGATTAACTGCTTTCTGGAGGTGGTATTAGGATTTTGTTGCTTTTTAGTTAAGGATTTCCCACTGGAAAAATGTAGGTCTGCTTATTACAGTATGTTTTCAAATTTCTAATACCCTGCTTTTCCCACTGGGACCTTATTTGAGATAGTTGAGCTAACTTTAGTGTTTTGTCAAGTACTCTTCTTTGGCTTCTTTTTTTTTTTTTTTTTTTTTGGGGGGGAGACAGAGTCTCACTCTGTCACCAGGCTGGAGTTCAGTGGTGCAGTCTTGACTCACTGCAACCTCTGCCTCCTGGGTTCAAGCTGTTCTCCTCCCTCAGCCTCCTGAGTAGCTGGGACTACAGGTGTGCACTCCCATGCTCAGTTAATTTTTGTATTTTTAGTAGAGACTGGGTTCACCATGTTGGCCAGGATGGTCTCGATCTCTTGACCTTGTGGTCGCCTGCCTTGGCCTCCCAAAGTTTGGGGATTACAGGCGTGAGCCACTGTGCCCAGCTTTTTTTTTTTTTAGATAGGTTCTTGCTCTGTTGCCCAGGTTGGAGTACAGTGGCATGATCTCGGCTCACTGCAACTTATACCCTCCCCCTGCCCGGGTTGAAGCCATTCTTGTGTCTCAGCCTCTAAGTAGCTGGGATTACAGGTGTGCATGATGATGCCCAGCTAATTTTTGTATTTTTTTGTAGAAATGGGGTTTTGCCATGTTGGCCAGGCTGGTCTTGTACTTCTGACCTCAAGTGACCTTGGCCTCCCAAAGTGGTGAGATTACGGGCATAAGCCACCGCACCCGGCCCTTAGACTTTCTGTTACTTTACATACATGTAATATCAGTCCTTAAAATAACTGGGTAGATAAGAGGAAACTGAGTCAGAAATTAGGTAAATAACAGGCCCACAGCAGTTAAGCCTGAACTGACTGTGCTCTTAACTCATTACCCTGTACTGTGAAAAGTTACTTGTATTATAGCATCTTAAAATTCTAGACTGAATATAAGCAGTATGATATAGGTAATAACTTTAGAATTCAACTGCAGTATATAGGTTAATATTGTAAAAACTAATTTGCTTTTCTAAAGCAATTTAAAATGTATGAATATCCTGAATGAGGGGCCTTAAATGTAACTCACTTAGTTCTTAAAATGAGAAAAGGACCTCCTGGGTTCAAGTGATTCTCCTGCCTCGGCCTCCCAAAGGGGTGGGATTATAGGCATGAGTCACTGTGCCTGGCCTTTTGAAGCACTTTAAAATCTGAATATTTGGGTAGTGAGGATATAATCAAAACCAGAATAAGGATTATTTTTAAATACTGAGTTCTTCAGAGTACTGTGAAATGCTGGGAGGTACTACCAAAATGTATTTCTTCTTTCCTCTTCATTATTAATGCTGCTGCCCAGGTTAGCTCCTCCCCTATTAGAATATTTCATTACTTCTCCGATGGGAGTTTTTCATGCTGCTTATGAGAAGTTATATGTGTGTGTGTGTACCATTTCTTTTCAGATAAGTGGATATTCAGTATGATAGAATTGAAATGCTACAGATTTATATGGACGGCCATTTTCAGTCTCACTCTAATCTCTTTTCAGTGTGATTACTGGTTCTTTCATCTACCCTGGTTTACCATATTGCAGCTTTGTTACTTGAACAGTACTTCAGTTTTTAACACATTTGTTTTTGTGTTGCTTCTGTTTCCTAGCATGGCAGTTTTTTTTTTGTTTGTTTGTTTGTTTTTTTGAGTTGGTGAGATGGGGTCTCACTATGTCACCCAGGCTGGAGTACAGTGACACAGTCATGGCTCAAGCGATCCTTCCACCTGAGGTTCCTGAGTAGCTGGGACCACAGGTGTGCACCACCACGCCCAGCTAATTATTTTTGTATTTTTTGTAGAGATAGAGTCTCACTATGTTGCCCAGGCTGGTCTCAAACTCCTGGCCTCAAGTGATCCTCCTGCCTTAGCCTCCCAAAGTGCTGGGATTGTAGGTCTGCGCCACCACGCCCAGTTAGCATTCATCAGATTACTTACCACCAGTACTTTGCTTGGGGAAATTCTCTTAATCTTTTTGTTGTTGTTTCGCTCTTATTGCCCAGTCTGGAGTGCAATGGCGCGATCTTGGCTCACTGCATCCCCCGCCTCCTAGGTTCAAGCGATTTTCCTGCCTCAGCTAATAGCATGCTTTTGATATGCTTATGATCATATTAAGAATTTAGTATTTGAATTGTACAGAAGTACAGTTCAGTAGTATTTTACATACAGTATATTGTGATGCCATATCATATTTTATGTTATGGTTTATAAGAAGAGCTCCTGGGTATAAAATCCTAGATAGCAGGAACTAATGGTTTTTTATTTATTACTGTTTTTGACATAACAGAGCAGTAAAATTTGTTTTAACCAAGTGGGCTAACAATTATGTGTACTACTCAGTATTATCTAAATTTCATATTGTTAAATCTAGGTTTCTTGAATTCTCAGTCAAGCCTGGTCTTGTCATGTAGCATGTGGTGTCTCCCAGTGCCCAAAAGACATTTTGTGGGAGGATGGAGGAAGTGTTCTGACTTACTTGGTAACAGTCTTTTATAACTTCACATATTTTTGAAAACAACCCAAGGCTAGCTGTGGGAAAAATTCACATAAAAACATAGCCTGGGTCAGGAGCAGAACTGTATTTCAGGTGTGCGCTTTACATTTCATTTAATCCTCTTAACTGTCCTGTGAAATGGGTTACAGCCTTATTTTGTAGATGAGGAAGCCTGAAGTCTAGAAAAGTGAAGGGATTCGCATAAGGTCATATAGCTAGTGAGTTGTGCAGCTAGGGTTGGAATAAACAGATTTTTTTTTCCAAACAGCAGTTAACAGTGTGCCTCATAATTGAAAGAAGAGAGATGTCCTTGGGGTTTAAAAGTACTGTGGTGGGAGTCATGAGCTAGTAGGTTTGAAAATATAATTTTTTGATCATAGAGTACTAGGATTTAGTCATTTTGATGCAGAGCTTTTCCTGATCAACTTATGCAGTGGAGTGTATTGTCCAATAGAATTTCCTGCCATTAAGGAAATGTTCTGTATCTCAAGAGATTGTTCTAAATGGTGCCCAGTAGCTATATGTGACTATTAAGCATTTGAAATGTGGCAAGTGTTTCTGAAAAATGGAATTATAATTGCTTTTAATCTAAATTTTGCCTGTGATGTTGGCTGTGAAGGTTTGTCAGAATTTGTTTTTTAAAGAGGAAGAAATAACCATGTGTGACTTTGGTTGCTGTATTGGACAGCACAGCTATATGCATATGGATGCAGATGTTTCAGGTAGTATAACTTGTTTGTAGTTAAATATAAATGTTGTATTTTGCAATTAGGCCAAATTTGAGTTTCATCACGGTGACTATGAAAAACAGTTTCTGCATGTACTGAGCCGCAAGGACAAGACTGGAATTGTTGTCAACAATCCTAACCAGTCAGTGTTTCTCTTCATTGACAGACAGCACTTGCAGGTAAGCTTTTTTTCATTTTTTTAAAACCACTTACAGGCTCATTCAAAAAACTTACTTGTTTGGAAACTTTGTTATACAAGTTACTTAATTCTGCTTTGTCCCCAAAACACTGCATTATTTTTGAAGTTACTTAAAAAACAAAAAATAGGCTGAGCATGGTGCCTCACGCTGGTAATCCCAGCACTTTGGAAAGCCAAAGTGGACACAGTGCTTGAGCTCAGGAATTCCAGACCAGCCTGGGAGACATGGAGAAACCCCATCTTTACAGAAAATATAAAAACTAACCAAGCATGGTGGCATGTGCCTGTAATCTAGTCCTAGCTACTAGGGGAGCTGAAGTGGGAGGATTGCTTGAGCTTAGGAGGCTACATACAGTGAGCTGAGATCTTGCCACTGCATTCTAGCTTGAGTGACAGAACAAGACCCTGTCTCAAATAAAAATAAATTTTTAAAAAGTATTTCCTAGGCCTCACTGTAGAACAGTGGTTCCCAAATTTTGCCACACATCACAGCTACCTGGAAAACTTTTTTATTTTTTTTTAAACAAAAGGAAAAAACCCACCTCCTGCGAAGCTTTTAAAAGTCATGATTCCAGTGAACAGTAGTGAGAACCACTGCCCTAAAGCGTTTCTACCAGATTTGTGGGTAACAGATGAACATCACTTGGGAACTTGTTAAAAATACAGACTCTCAGACCCTAAATAATCAGAATCTGCACTTTAAACAGAACCCTCAGGTGATTTGAAATACATGATATTTCGAGAAGCACTGCCCTGGACTTTTTAACTGTGAAAGGATAAGGGACATATATTTAAAAGATCAACATGTATTTCAAATATGCACTCTCATTTGGGCACAGTGGCTCACGCTTGTAATCCTAGCATTTTAGGAGGCTGATGGGGGGGAAGGACTGCTTGAGGCCAAGAGTTCAAGACCAGCCTGGGCACAGAGTGAGACCTCATCTCTACAGAAAAAGAAATTAGCCAGATATTGTGGCATGCTCCTGTGGTCCTAGCTACTCTGGAGGCTGAGGCAGGGGAGGATCGCTTGAACCCAGGAGTTCAAAGTTGTAGTGAGCCATGAGATCACCACCACACTCCTGCCCGAGTGACGCAGCGAGATCCCATCTCAAACACACACACGCACTGCCAACAACAAATAAGCACTTACTATTTAAGCAGCAATCTCAAGTATTGCAATTTAGTTTTTAGATGCAGCCACTTGCTGCCTGTATGATCTTGGACAGGTAACTTCTGTGAGCATGTTGCTTCTGTGAAATTGAACAAATGATATTCCTAAGGTTGTTATATTTGAAATTAACTAATTTAAGAAATTAACTAATACAAGTAAAGTGTATGTACATATGTATAGGTTTATTTACATTTGTAGACTAACTGACATCTTCAAAGTCAGAGTCCATATTTTGTCTTTTAGAGATGCTAGTGAAATAAAGATGAACTTTGTAGTTAAACTGGATGTTCAGATGGTAACTACTTTTTAAAAATAAGAGTTTTGATTTAGCTGGTATTACTTTGGGTTTCTTTTAGTCCCTAACCTCAGTATATGCTTAAATCTTTTCTTCATTTTTTTGAGACAGGGTCTCACTCTGTCACCAGGCTGGAGTGCACTGGCATGATCATGGCTCACCGCAGCCTTGACCTCCTCAGCACAGGCGATCCACCTCAACCTCCCAAGTGGCTGGACTACAGGCGTGTGCCACTACATCCAACTAATTTTTGTATTTTTTGTAGAGATGGGTTTTTGTCATGTTGCCCAGAATGGTCTTGAATGGTTGGGCTTAAGCAGTCCTCGTGTTTCAGCCTCCTAAAATGCTGGGATTACAGGTCTGAGCTGCCACCCCCAGCCTTAAATTTTTACCTATTCTTCATCCTTTCACTAGCTTCTGTTCTTAACACATCTGCTCTATCTTCCTGTATATAAAAATGACTTTAAACTTCTACTCAAATCTGTCCCCATGAAATGTCTTTAATTTTTTGTAACAAGTTATCTCTGGTTAATTTCCCTAACTTTTTTTTTTTTTTTTTTTTTGAGACGGAGTCTTGCACTGTTGCATAGGCTCAAGTACAGTGGCCTAATCTCGGCTCAGTGCAACCTCCACCTCCCGGGTTCAAGCGACTGCCTCAGCCTCCCAGGTAGCTGGGATTACAGGTGCCCACCACTACACCCGGCTAATTTTTGTATTTTTAGTAGAGACGGGGTTTCACAGTTTTGGCCAGGCTGGTCTCAAACTCTTGACTTCGTGATCCATCCACCTTGGCCTTCCAAAGTGCTGGGATTACAAGTGTGAGCCACTGTACCTGGCTTACTTCCCTAACTTTTTCTCTTTTTATCATGCATAAATTCTCTTAACTCTATTTTTCCTGTATCTTACATGGGAAGGTTTGTGGGAGATTGACTTCATGTGACAGTTATGCTAAAGTCTTATATATTAAAATGTTTCCCCTTCCAGACTCCAAAAAACAAAGCTACAATCTTCAAGTTATGCAGCATCTGCCTCTACCTGCCACAGGAACAGCTCACCCACTGGGCAGTTGGCACCATAGAGGATCACCTCCGTCCTTATATGCCAGAGTAGAGTACTGACCAGCAAAATGGAGAAGATCAGAGAATGCAGCAGCATTTTTTTTTTCTTGTTTTCTTACCACTTTATTCTTTCAGAGTTTAAAGAAAATGGACTCATGCACAGAACACTATGCATTTTGAAACTTGTTCATCCTGGATTTTTTTAAATCATTTTTATCTCAGAACTTAAAAAAAAATTAGATGTCTTCTGCACAGACTGTGTGAAAGAAGATGCTTTGCATATTTGCTGCACTGCATCAGTATCTTACTAAAAATGTGAAATGAAAGGACTATATTGTACACTGAAATGCTTAAATGTATCTGAAAGCACAAGGTGATACTAATTTGTATGGTCTTCCCATGTGTGCTGGTTTTTGCCTCTTTGACATCTGTCATCAGTATTTAGAGGGTGAGAAGTGAATGTAACAGGTATAAATAACATTTTTAAAAACATAGTAGCTCTGCTATAACCACAGTTGTTCCAGAGCACTGTCAGATTTAATTCTAATGACCAGAACTGGTTGTTTAAAAAAAGAAAACAACCATGGGAAAGAAATCTTAAATGAAAAACGCATCTCATTATAGGCTTTTGCCTCATATTTTACTGGGCCATGTTTGTTTCCTGGTACTCATAAATATATGTATTTTTTTTTCCAGATCTCTTTCCCCAAGTTGCTGTTGTAAGAGTATTCTGCTGTGTGTGGATGCAGTTATAAACATTAAAGCAGATCTGGAGTCTGAAGTAGCTATAAAGTAGCTATAAAACAGAAATACATTCATAGCTGCAGAAACCATGATGATAGGTAGAAGACTTTCCTTTTTGGTTTTGGTTTTGGTTTTGGTTTTTGGTTTTACAGAGAAGAGATTTTTATTACAAAGAAAATTCCAGTGAATTGTGCAGAAATGGTTTCTACACCATCCGAAAGAAAAACCTACGAGGGTGTTTGTTTTGGGAGTAGAAAAAGGTTATAAAGTTGGAATCTTAAATTGTAAAATTAACCATTGAGTATCAAAGTTCTAAAAGCAGAACTCATTTTGTGCAATGAACATAAGGAAAGACTACTGTATAGGTTTGTTTTTTTTCTTTTAAATGAAGAAAAGCTTTGCTTAAAGGTTGCATACTTTTATTGGACTAAATCTGAATGATCCTACTCCTTTGGAGTAAAACTAGTGCTTACCAGTTTCCGATTGTATTTAGCTTCTGGTTGGAATTCGAAAAAAAAAATGAAAACTTAAATAAAATAGGTGAAAGTTCCCTGACTATTCAGGTGAATACACAAAGTTTGAAGTGTTAACTTTTTTTTTTTTCTCCATTTAATTGATGTTACTGGTCACCTTAGGAGATTATTTCATCTGATAGTCTGTGGCTAAACAGTAAATTCAGAAGAAAAATACCTGACAATTGAGTGTGTAACTTCAACAAGAATAGGCATCGAGGATATACTGTCAGCTTTCAACAGCAGCCTGGCCTTATGCCTTGTTTCATGGGAAAACGCCATTCTTAATTTCAAAATGCTTTCCTGTGTCCTCTTACATTTAAAAGTTAGAATTTATTTGAAATAACATTTTGAATATTTATTATACCCAGGTACTGTTCTAAGCTCTTGTCTTAACCTCTCAACCTTGGGTGGAAATAGACGCAGAAGTTGAGTAACTCGTTCAAGCTCAGATTGTAAGTAGTGGAGGATTTAAAACCAGGCTGTCTGGCTCTAGGGTCTACGCTCTTAATTTACCATATTGAATTATACTTAGGTTCACCAAGTTAGGCATTTCAGCAGCCATTTAAGTTTTTATTTTTGAATAATTTAGAAAAGTTGCCAGAGTAATATGAAAGCTCCTGTGTAATCTTTACCCTCACTTTTATTATTTTGCCACATTTTTTTTCATTTTCTCTGTACATATATTTATAAATACTTCCTGAGCCATTTGAGTTAGTTGCATACTTTGTGCTTTCTTAACCCTTCCTTAGTACTTTGGCATATGTTCCAAGTACAGGAATATTTCATGTAACTATAGAAAAATTACCAGACTCAGGGAATGTGATATTCTTTATCATCCATGTTCATTTTGTTGTCCCAATATCCTTGGTAGCATTTTTTTAATCCCCCTAGAGTACAGGATCATCGAATTTAGTTGTCCTTGGTTGTCTTTAATGTGCAAACAGTTCCTTAGCCTTTCTGTTTCATGACCTCTGCGTTTTTTGGAGTACAGGGCAATTTTTCTTGTAAATTGTTACTCATTTTGCATTTGAATTATTTATTCTTGCTTAGATTGACATTATACCCTTCTCAAGCATACTCTCTATCTTCTCTTCATTGGTGTTACTTTTGAGCACCTGGTCAGAGTATCCTAGTTTTGCCCTATATATGGTATTTATTACCAGCAATCTCTGGGAAACAGTGTGAAAATATCCTGCTTTATGAGGAGCTCCCTTGATTCTTTCCAGACTAAAACCAGTCTTTATAATGGTTACAAAAATAGTTATTTTCTCTGAACAGTGTTTGAAATCTTAAAAAAAAAAAAAAAGGGGGGGGGGATTTTCCAAATCTACCCCTGTCCATTTTCAGCATTTGTTGTAAGAAAGGGTTCTATCTCTGCCATTTATTGTCTACCTAAACACTATGGCCTCGTTTTTTCCCCTCCAAATCAATCATAATTAATTTGCATGCCTTTATTATTTTGAGCACCTCCTTACTTTCGGGCATGAGACTGTAACTTTTCTGTCCCAGCCTCAAACCCTGGAGTCAGCTGTTGTTACTTCAAGGACCCCAGGTTAGTTTTAGTGGGAAACAGTAGAAGTAAACTCCTGTATGCTTATTGCTACTATGGAGTCTGCTTCTGCCCTTAGTGGACAGATAAGTAGTATGTGATCTAATGTAGGGAAAGGATTTGCCTTTAACCGCTAATTTAATTGTTAAATTCACTTAAAGCTGCATTCTTTCTAGTCTTTAGTCATGAAATGTTAAGACTCCCTGACATAGAAATCAAGCTGGGTGCAATGGCTCACACCTGTAAGCCTCGCACTTTGGGGGCCAAGGCGGGAAGATTGCTTGAGTCTAGGAGTTTGAGACCGGCCTAGGCAAACAGACCTTATGTCTACAAAAATAAAGTTAGGCATGGTGTTACATGTCTGTGGTTCCAGCTACAAGCTACACAGGAGGCTGAGGTTGAAGAATGTCTTGTGCATGGGAGGTTGAGGCTACAATAAGCTGGGATTGTACCACTATACTCCAGCTTGGGTGACTGATAGACCCTTAGAGTGCCACTGTCAACTGTACTTGGAGACTTTTGAGAAATGAACTAGGTCTTTTCAATACTGTAGACTGGGAGATTTGAGATCTGCATGGTTTTATTCTCAGTACAAGAAAAGGGGTAGTAACATGCTTTTTTACCTCCCCCTCTACCGGACCATTTCCTGTATCACTAACTTGCTTTACCTCAAACTTTCTTGAGGTCTATTTTAGGCCATATGGCTCAATCTATTTTATTTTTCATGATGGGCTGTAGTTCATATGTTTTGAAGTTTCTTGTCTTAAGGAAATGCACGTGTGGGGTGGCATTTGCTATGGTCTGAATGTGTGCCCCCTAAATTGGTATGTTAAAATTGCAACCCCCAAGG
Organism: Cacajao melanocephalus; assembly: GCA_963573385.1. Taxonomy (NCBI): domain Eukaryota; kingdom Metazoa; phylum Chordata; class Mammalia; order Primates; family Pitheciidae; genus Cacajao; species Cacajao melanocephalus. The sequence goes on along the minus strand of CAUYLG010041208.1, from coordinate 34,486 downwards.
TGATATTAGCAGGGAGGGTCTTTGGGAAGTTACTAGATCATGAGGGCAGAACCCTCAAGATTGGAATAAGTGCCCTTACAAAAGAGAACCCAGGCCAGGCACAGTGACTCACACCTGTAATCCCAGCACTTTGGGGGGCTAAGGCTGGTGGCTCACCTGAGGTCACGAATTCAAGAGCAGTCTGGCCAACATGGCGAAACAGTCTCTACAAAAAAAAGTTACAAAAATTAGCTGGGTATGGTAGCATAGGCCTGTAGTCCCAGCTACATGGGAGGCTGGAGAATTGCTTGAACCCAGGAGTGAGCAGAGATCGTGCCACTGCACTCCATCCTGGGCAAAAGGGCGAGACTCTGTTTCAAAAAAAAAAAAAAAAAAACCCCAGAGCGCTCACTTGCCCCTTCCACCACACAGAGAGAAGGCACCATCCATGAGCCAGGAAGCGGGTCCTCACCTGACAGGATCTGCTGGGGCCCTGACACAGGACTTTCCAACCTCTAGAACCATGAAAAATTTGTTGTTCCTGTAAGCTATCCAGTCTGTGATATTTTGCTATAGCAGCGCAAACAGACTTAGAACCATTAATTTCTATTTCTCCTTTAGCTTAATACTGGACTTTGGTTTTAATCTTAGAATGGCCCTGCTAGCTTCTTTGCTTTACCTGTTTTGAAAACACTTTGAGCTAAGAATTTTTCACCCAGTTATCACACGATTAAAAATGATGCTTAAAATGAAGAAGAACGTAGACACCCCCACCGTCAGTCCACCCTACTTGGTTTCAAGGTCCTTTTCCTTAGAAAGAATTCTTCTAGCTACTTATGGTTTTGCTAGTTTATTTCAAAATTAAAATTGAGTCAAATTTGCACTTGCCATTCATTATTGGGTTTCTTAGGTCATTCTGCTGTTCTCTCAGTTTCCCAGGTGTTTTGTGTGTCTTCCTTGTGCTATTAATTTTCCTGTGGCCTTGTTGGTCAGATCCACAGAGGTAAATGCAAGTGTTTTTCCTTGTTTCAGAACATGTGCTGTAATCACTACATCTTCTCCTAATTTTGCAGGTGACATGTACCTTGAAAGGAAATTAATACAGTTAACAGCAAAGAATTTTTCAGAGGGAAAGTTGTGTGCATCTCACAACAGTGTTCTTATGTAACTTATTTTACTCCTACAAATAATTTAACAGTCGTATTAGTAAGTTTCTGTACTAGTCTTGCCCATTCCTTACCCACACAAGTTTCTTTTCCCAAATATATGAGTAGTTTTCTTGCCTCCTTTTTTTTCCCTTTAAGTTTCCCACTTCATATTTACTTGGGGATGGTGAAAGATTTCCTCCAGCTTTCATTTAATCTCCTTAACTTCTTAGGTGAAATATCACTTGTCTATACATTGTCCTATCCATATTTAGAATTTATTCGACTAAAATGACAAGAACTATAAGGAATTGATATAATGTCCTTACAGTCTTGGTGATGTATTGTCTACAAATATTTTTAAGAGATCTATATCCTACCCACTTGTAATTATAAGTTGTCTTTAACTCAGCTGACTCTAGCTAATTAAAAAAAAAAAAAACTTTCGGAGATCAGGATTGTTTAAAACAAATGTTAATGTTTTAAAGGGAAATAAATTTCCTTATAGTTTATGTTTCTGCTTTTTAGAAAGAAGCCTTTAAAAAGGATATGTATTTTTGCCAAATTCAAAATAAGGCTTCAGTGTTTACAGCTAGGAGGTATAAGAAAGGTGGATCTGGCCAGGCGCAGTGGCTCACACCTGTAATCTCAGCACTTTGGGAGGCTGAGGCGGGTGGATCACCTGAGGTCAGAAGTTCAAGACCAGCCTGGCCAACATACTGAAACCCTGTCTCTATTAAAAATATAAAAATTAGCTGGGTATGGTGGCGGGCGCCTATAATCCCAGCTACTTGGGAGGCTGAGGCAGGAGAATCGTGTGAACCCTGGAGGCAGAGGTTGCAGTGAGCCAAGATCGCACCACTGCACTCCAGCCTGCGCAACAGAGCAAATTCCATCTCAAAAAAAAAAATAAGGCAGATGTTATTGCTGGAAAGAACAGGCTTGTCTTGAATTCATGTACCCCAATTTAAAGAAATGAAAAAATGGTATGCTTAGTAGTAGTTTGCCTAGTTTTTATTATTTCCCCAAATTTTGTCTTAGAAGTCAAGAATTTTGGCTAACAGCCATTAACTTAAACTGAGGGAAGATAAGGAACCCTTTGTGCGGCAGATGAGCAAACACTAAATCTGGGGAATTGGGAAGTTGGCATTTTCTCAGTAATCTAAAATTTCCCCTGTTGTTTTGGAACCTAGCTTGTTTTTAACCTAAGTCACGGCCTAACAGGTATCCTCAGTCTGCGTAATAGACAACTTAATGTGCAAGGGTACAGTCAATGTGGTACCACGTCAAGTAAATCAAAGAGTGAATCATGAGGTGTTCATTTACTGAAACGTTACTCATTTCCTTTTGAAATATCTCTAATTTTTGAGAGACTGTGCCCTAGTTTTTGTTCAAGTGAATCAGTTTTTGAAGCTTAGGTAGCTCAGCAAGAGCCAATGCTTTTGGCAACACATTCTTTGAAAGGACAAGACTATGTTTGACTTACTGAAAATTCCTTAGGATTGTAAAAGCAACAGTACCTTAGATCATGAAATGCAGTGCTAAGTTTGAAGATCTCTCTGCTCTTAATAGAGACTTTTAGGGAAAATCAAGTCATCAACTGGTCTTACCACTTATCACATGAAATAAGGACTGCTGAATTTGCTCACCAGTAACATAAGCAGAGCCTTTCTTTTTTGTACATCTTAATTTCAAAAAGAGCATTTGGCTGCATCTTGTGATCTGCTTTACCCTCAATTTATTTCCATAGAGGACTGAATGTTTCTTAAGTAAAACTGATAAAAGATTTAGATTCCTTAAAAGCCTACATTATTTCTATTACCTGGAAATATCTGGTCACAATGGCCCTCTCAACGTAACCTCTCATTTTTCTGTTGCTTAGGTGGAAAAAGGAACTGTCTTGAAAGTAAATCCTTGGACCCAGCTCTTTATTGAATGGGGTGGGCCACAGTACCAGTTTATGTTGGAATTGAGTTTTTTACATTTTGGCAGTTTGGCCGTGCAGTGAAGGGGTACTGCTCCCTGATCATGTAGTTTAACTCAGCATGTCTGTGTACTTGCAGGGAGAGATCCAGGATTGCTGCCCATTCTTAAAACCCAACACTTTGGGAGGCTGAGGTGGGTGCCGACACCTGAGGTCAGGAGTTTGAGCCCAGCCTGGCCAGCATGGTGAAACCCCATCTCTACTAAAAATACAAAAATTAGCCGGGCATGGTGGCACATACCTAATTCCAGCTACTAGGGAGGCTGAGGCAGGAGAACAGGAGAACTGCTTGAGTCCCACAGGCATAGGCTGAAGTGAGCCAAGATCATGCCACTGCACTTAAATATTTGGGATCATTCCGCCTTTACTATTGATTCACATTGTACTTGGTTTGAAATTACTGCTCTAGTTGTAGATTTTAAGGCCCTGGAGTATTTTAGGATAAAATCTATAGCTGCACTTACGGAGATAAGCAGCTAATCGAATCTCATGTGTTATTAATATTACAAATGTGTTTAGTCTCAGTTTTTTATACAGTTATCACACTGAAGGTATTTGGAATACAGTTTGGATACATACGTTATGTTCATATCGACACTGACTCCGGGTGCTCCCCTTTCCGTGCATAGCAGAGCATATGTTGAGATATTATCTATTAACGTGGCTGTCAAACCGCCATGGAGAGTGCCTAGTTTATTAGTATGCTCTTCTTCTACTTTCATTTCACAAATCACTTTCCCAGGAGCAGCAGAGACAAGAGTCACCTAAGTGTAAAAAAAAGAATTCTGAACATTCATTCTGTGGTATTAGAAAAGCCCAAACAGCCCATAAAGAGCAATCATTGGATTGAACTGAACCTTCCAAAAAAGGTTGACAGAAATTCAAATAAATGGCCAATCTCTCTGATAGAAATTAACCCTTATGCAAGTGATTTTTAAAGAAAAAGGAGTGTTTATTGAAAAAATAGTGGCTTTTACTGATCTCCATTCCTCTGTAGAAACCAAACATTCAGTCTGAGCTTTGCAGTCATATGTATGACGCCTGGCATTTTTGGATGTCTCCTTGGACATTTGACACCCAACAAAGCCACCCAGCTGAGATCTATTAACTCATTATAAATTCAACTTCTTGTTTCCTAGTTTTGTACAAGCAGAATAATATTAATATTTTATGTGACTTAAAGAGCAGTTCAACTTAAAAGAAATTCAGTCATTGAGTTACTAGAATTTAAAAAAACTTTTATAAACCCGTTAGTATGAAGTGTAACAGTACAATCCAGCAAAGTAAGTTATTGCTTTTAAGGTGTTGCCCCATTTATAATAAGTTAATGAAAAAGTATTACATGAAAGATACATGTAACAGTACACATAAAATTTCATGATTTTTATATCAGACATCTTTAAAAAGGCAACTTATAGAAAGGTAAGTTTTCCTATATATTTAAATTACTAGGAAAAACCAACATGTATAATATAAGTTAGAGCTAGCTATGAATGGAATGTGCTGCATCCAGCAACAATAATGTTCACCCTCACTAGAGGTGTTGAGAAGAATATGGGCAGATATTTGGTGTCTGTTGTATTTGGGAGTATGAGGGATGTCTCAAGCATTACATGGTTGGTTAGATGCTAGCTAAGTACCATTTGTTGGGCACTCTGAGATGCTATGCACTGTGCCAAGCACTTTACGTACACTGTACAGTAAGGAAGAGACAACGTCCATTTCGCAGAGAACTTCAATTCAGAGTGATTTATTTTCAAAGGTCACCCAAGATGTGATAGAAACTGAGATTCAGATGTAGGTCTTCCTACCTTCTTATCTCCCTAGTCACTCAGTATATATAAATAACCTCTAGGTATGTAGTGGCCCTTATGGCTCCTACCAGGAAGACAGTTGAGAGTTTCACAAACTACCTATTTAGTGGTTGTATTGTTGAAGGCCCTGAAGGAAAACAGAACCATGCAACATAAAACATCCTAAAAAATATTATGTCATGTTTTGCACAACAGGTAAATCAATGTCAAAAATAAATGCTAGAATATGATCTTGTTGTTTTTGTTTTTTTGAAACGGAGTCTTACTCTGTCGTCCAGACTGGAGTGCAGTGGTGCAGTCTAGGCACACTGTAACCTCCAACTCACAGGCTCAAGTGATCCGCCTTAGCCTCCCAAGTAGCTGGGATTACAGGAGAGTGCCACCACACCCAGCTAATTTTTGTATTTTTAGTAGAGATGAGGTTTCACCATGATGGTCAGGCTGGTCTTAAACTCCTAACCTCGGATGATTGGCCTGCCTCAGCCTCCCAAAGTGCTGGGATTACAGGCATGAGCCACCACACCTGACCCAGGATCATCTGTTTATAGCAGTAAATGATCCTGCCACAAGATGGCCTCATAAACTAATAATACGTATCAAGCAGGAATAAGGTGTAAACTCACCCCATTCAGACATTTATGTGATGCTTTATATCAGGCATTGGCAATGTAAAAAATGAATGAAGTTTAATCCCTGCTCTTTCTTAGTGGGTTCAGCCTAAAGGAAGAGACAAGTACAGAAATTGCAGTAGAAGACATTTCTATAGACAGAATAAACACAGGTTTCTTGGAGTAAAGATATCTAACTTTTAAAAGTCTATGTTTCCTGGGAAAAGACATTAGGAAAGGCCTCCTGGAGAATGACATCTGAGTTTTGAAGAAGAGGCAGAAGTTAGCCAGGTGAAGACAAGAGAAAAAGCTGGGCAGTTTAAGAAATAGAACTAAATATGAGCAGCTTGTAGACATCAAAGGTAGTTTTATTGTATATATGTATTTTTTGAGACAGAGTCTCGCTCTGTCACCCAGGCTTGAGTGCAGTGGCACGATATCAGCTTACTGCAACCTCTGCTTCCTTGGTTCAAGTAATTCTTCTGCCTCAGCCTCTGGAGTAGCTGGGACTACAGGTGTGTGCCACCACACCCAGCTAATTTTTGTATTTTTAGTAGAGATGGAGTTTTGCCAAGTTGGCCAGGCGTGTCTCGAACTCCCAAAATGCTGGGATTACAGGCATGAGCCACTGTGCCTCGGTTTTAGTGTATTTTAAGGCAGTTTGTTTAGTAAAGCTTAGTTATTAAAGTTCCATTTTATTACCTAACTTTGGCTGAGATGACAAAAGGTAAGACAAATGTCACTGTTAGATTTTTCTAGTACGGAATATTGGTTTAGATTTTTTTCCTTCCAATCTGAAAGGCCAAAGGACATAGTAATAAAATTGTTTTAAAATTTACATTGCAATAGAGAGAATTCTGTACGAGGCAGCCTGATAAAGCAAGATAAATGCCTTTAAATGTTCTCAATTCTTGTCTCCACAGGTCAAATAAGAGAATTAAACCAAGAGAAGAAAATGATGAAGGAATAGTTCTCTCACATCCTCTCAGAGCTAATAAATAGTCTTGTTGGGGAAGAGACCAATGCAGAACTTCTTTCTGATGAAGGGGAGCAGCGAGAGAACCTGGGGAAAAAAATCTTGGCCTTGGTAAAGATGGGCTGTAGGGTGCACACTTGTTTATTCAGCTATATCAACATAGCTAACTCCATGTTAGAGACCGTGCTGAGCAATCTGGCCTGTGCTGTCTCAGTGCTGCCAATGTTGGAAAAGAATACTATTGCCTCCATTTTACAGATGAGAAACAGCTAGTCTAACTAGGATGTCTCAGATATAACCATTATGCAGAACAGCCTGCCCTCCCATATCTGGACTGCTACAAACATCTGGTCCTGATTCCTTAGGTGTCTTAGTGAAGATGAGTATGGAAGCTTTTAATGATGTCAAGGGGTCAAAAATTTTCCTGCCATGGCCTGACAACACGGAACTGCCCAGATATGTTCCAGTGCCAGGATCCTGCGGGTTGGACAACTGCGGTAGGTTGGCAAGAACTTTTATGGCTTAGCACCATTTGGCACAATGGGCTCCTTCGTTTATCATAAAAATTCTTACATGCACACACACTCATACAACAATCCGTCCCTTTTCTATATGGCCTCATATCATGCTGTCTCTTCCCAGCACCTCATGCATTCACATGCGTTTATACAACTTAGTCTGTGTAATCCCAGCACTTTGGGAGGCCAAGGCGGGCAGATAACCTATTGTTAAGTTGAAAATATCTCAACTTATGATTGGCTTATCCCAATGAGACTCCATCGTTAAGTCAAAGAGCAGCTATAGAAGTCAAATTATGTCACTCTTCTGCTTAAACCCTCTCTAATGGAGTCCTCAAACACTGAAAAGCACAGCAGCGGCAAGTGTGAGGTGCTTACACTTACGTTCCCCTTTCTGGAACACTTCCCTTCAGTATCCACGACTTACTCAGGTCTTTAATGAAACGTCACTGTTTCAGTGACATCTTTCCAGATGACATTTAAAACTGAACTTCTTATAAAAAGAACTCACATCTTGGGGTGGAGTGGGGGGCAGATTTAAGTTCTCCTGCAGCAATACTCTGTCTTCCATCTTTATTTTCCTTTATAGCAATTATCGCCATCTAACATACTATATATTTTCTTTACCTATTTTGTTTACTGTTTGATTTGCCCCACTAGAACATAATTTCTTTTGCGTGCAGGTTTTTTGTCAGTTGTGTTTACTGATACATCTCCAGTATCTAGAATAGGAATGTTTTAGTAGCTAACATACATTCCTAAAGACAGACAAATCAGCAGATATTTTCAATATATACAGAAAGTCCTATAACAAATGTTAGTCAAGGCATAGAAGTGGACCAGAGGAAGAAATCTGGGGCTGCCAGGGAAGGCTTCTCAGAGATGGCAGGTGTCACCCGAAAAGGACTTTGAAGGACAAGTGAAAATGGCAGGCAAATGTGGCAATGGTAGCGGATCCAAAGGCAAGTAAGATGCTGCCCTAGTCCTCAGGGAGTGTACAAAACAGCAAGGGTTACCAGAGAAGGCCCACAATAACCAGAGTTAGCAAATTAATGCCACGGAAAGCAAAATAAAGCCCTAGGAAAAAGCAAAGAGGAATTCAGTAACATAGTTCCTGAAGGTTAGTTAGTTAGCTAAGTTTAAGTAACACTGCTTTTGTTCATCAAAATAGTGGTGGTGGTGAGAAATATGCTACGAAACAATAAAAACAATTACTGTACTACTGAAAGTTTAGTGATTAAAAAGAAATCAGTACTTTTTTTTCCCAAAGGCTGCTAAGTGACAGATTTTATTGAATCATTCCAAAACGCCTGTAAAGGTGGCTGCTCTGAAGGCCTCTATCACATGGGTCTCACAGGCAAGGCTGCTCTCATACACAGGTTCTCTGCTGCCTTGAACCTGGAAAAGGGGCTGACTGGGAAGGAGGGAGCCTTTCTTATCCTGTCTTCCATAGTTTGAGGATTTGGGAAATGTTTGTTCACACTTACAGTTCTGCTTTAAAGAGGGAAAGCACACATTGTGTAAACTTTCTGCAGTCAAGCTTCAGTTTGGAATCTAGTACTTGAGTAGAGTAGTTCTCAGGAGGGGAAGATGCCCTGAAGGAACACAAGTACGGCGAACCAAGTCCAGAGGAATAGCCCATTCTCCATACAAGATGAAACAGGTACGAAGAAACTTAAATCATCTCTGTTCACTGAGGAATAGTATGCTACAAAGTTCTGGAACTCTATGATGGCCAAGTAGAAACTACAGTTTTTGTTTAGTGTTCCATTGTTAATTAATCAGTAGCTCAGAGGATCTACATAGAAAGAACTAAATCTTGACTATCTTCCATGGCAGAGAAAAAGTATTCATCGTTTCTCTTGAAATTGGTCATCCATTCACCACTGCTAAAATTATAAATTAATTTTACAAAATAGTTCTATTTGCTGTGAGTTTATGCCACATTCCTTTCCTCTACAATATGAATAACACTTACTTCAGTTCATTATTTCACCTGAAATCCTATCTCTGAGTCATCTTACTGTTTTTAATTATAAAAATAAGAACATTCATTTTACATATATAAAGGAGTACAGAAGTACAATTTCCTACCTACTTCTCCTTCAGTGCTGAGTATCATTCCATGCCATTCCCTAGGCTTACTCATATATACACAGGGTATACAATTTTTTTAAGGGGTGTTTTTCTTGCCTTTTATTCAGTTACAAAGAGGGAATCATATTATACACATTACTTGGCATTTTCATTTTTTCCCCCCAATGTATCACAGTCAGTTCTCTAGCTCAATTCATTTATTTCTAATTTTTTTAGAGATGGTGGTATCTGTATTTTGCCAGGCTGGACTCAAACTCCTAGGCTTAAGTAACCCAAAAAGAGAAGGCGTGCCACCATGCCCAGCCTCCAGCCCAATGTATATAGATCTCTTTCAATAGCTGTGTGGTATTCCCTATATATTAGAATTTATCAAACTATTTCTTGAAATATGTTATTTCCAGATTTTTTTTTTTTTTTTAACCATCACAAAGATGTTTTTATTTCTATAGGATTGACAAAACTAGATAGCTGGGTATAAGAATATATATTTTAAAGTTTTTTGTTGTTGTTTTTTGAGACGGAGTCCCCTTGTTGCCCAAGGCTGGAGTGCAGTGGTGCAATCTTGGCTCACTGCAGCCTCTGCCTCCCGGGCTCAAACGATTCTCTTGCCTCAGTCTCCCGAGTAGCTGGGACTTCAGGTGCCACCACCACCACGCCTGGCTAACTTTTACATTTTTAGTAGAGATGGGGTTTCACCATGCTGGCCAGGCTGATCTTGAACTCCTGATTTCTGGTGATCTGCCCATCTCTGCCTCCCAAAGTGCTGGGATTACAGGCGTGAGCCACCGCACATATCTGCCAGATTGTTTTCCAACAGTAATGAATATGTTGTTCCCTCATTGCTCATCAATATGCATATTACCTTCATTTTTACACTCTGACAAGCAAAACATAGTATCTCATGGTTTTAATTTGCATTAGCCAGACTCAAAGTGCTTTTAAGCATCCTTTAACGTTTATTGCCTATTTATTTTTCTGTGAATAGCCTGTTTATGTCTTTTGTGCCCATTTACCTATTACAGTCTGTCTCTATAGTTTTTACCTATCAGATTTTAACACCAACTCATATGGCAAAATTGCAGACTGTTGTATTTTTTTTATTCTATCTCGACATAAAAAGATGAGTTCAGATGAACAAAGTGCATAGTGCCTGACATAGTGCTATGTAGATGTTTTTAAACATAGATATGATTGAAATTTCTAACTTTTTAATGTTGTGCACATCATTTAATGACATGCTCCTGTTAGTAAATCATTTTTGAGATGTGACTTACAGTAACACAGGACTCCACATGGAGTAACTGTGATTTCTTTTACTAATTCTTCCATGGTTGGACATTTAGGTTACTTCCCCCTACACACTTTTTTTGAGACAAGGTCTCACTCTGTTTCACAACTGGACTGCAGTGGCATAATCATAGCTCACTGCAGCCTTGACCTCCTGGGCTCAAGGGTTCTTCTCACCTTAGCCTCCTGCACAGCTGGGACCACAGGCACATACCAACACACCTGGTTTTTTGATTTTTTTTTTTTTTTGTAGAGATGGGGGCTGGAGGGGTCTCACTTTGTTGCGAAAGTGGATAGGGAGAGGAGGGGAGGGGAAGGTTGTGGCACTCCCCCTCTGTTGTCATGTGACACACCTGCTCGCACTTTGCTTTCAGAAATGATTGTAAGCTTCCTGAGGCTCTCACCAGAAGCAGGCACCCCACATCTTGTACAGCCTGCAGAACTGTCAATCAAAATAATCCTCTTTTGTTTATAAATTACCCAGTCTCAAGCATTCCTTTATAGCAATGCAACTGGACTAACACAGGTGGTAAATTTTATGTGTATTTTACCAAAAATTTTAAAAAAGGATACATCAATATTTCCTGAAGTTACTTATTAATGACACTCTTTTTCTCAACAGTACCTCTGACGGGACCATTCCTTGGAGTACACTTTCCATTCCTATGTTATAAATTCCTAGAGGCCAAGAACTATGGTTGCTATTTCTTTATAATCCCACAGTACTTAGTTCATTGACAAATTTAAAAGTGATATTTATAGCAAGAGCAGGACATTTATTCTCATTGTTAACCTTTGTTTTTATTTTTTATTTTTTCATTTTTTAAATTGAGATTGGGTCTAACACCCAATGTTAGCCAGGGTAGTCTTGAACTCCTGGCCTCAAGCAATTCTCCCACGTAGGCCTCCCAAAGTGCTGGGACTACAAGAATGTGCTATGGTGTCCAGCCTGACTGTTAACTTTTGTTCTAAGTCAATGCTTTTTAACCTTAGCACCATGAACATTTGGACTGTGTAATTTTTTGCTGTGGGGGAAGGGGCGCAGACCTGTGCACTGCAGGATATTTAGCACCATTTCTGGTCTCTATTCATTCGATGCCAGTAGTGTCCCTCAAAAATGTCTCCAGACATTGCCAGTGTCCCTTGGGGAGCAAAATCACCTCCAATTGAGAACTGCTCGTCCAGGCCATATTACCTTAAAAAGTACAGCAAAAGGCCAGAGCCCATGCTCACAACTAGGTTTATGAGTTACTATGCATAAAATACATTATCCCTAGCGACTCTGCCCACACAAAACATAAACAGCCACAACACCTCTTTTAGATCAAATTAGCAAACACAGAGTGCCTACAATGGTATCAATCTGTGCAGTTCACCAGCCAGTAATATGTCGGTACTGAGCAGCTGCAACGTGGCTAGTCTGAACTGAGAAGTACTGTAAGTACAACATTCACACTGGATTTCAAAAATTACCTATGAAAAGATTTGACTCAAAAATTTAAAAAAAATTTTTTTTTTTTTTTAAGAGACAGGGTCTCGCTCTGTCACCAGGCTGGAGTGCAGTGGTACAATCATAGCTCACTGCAGCCTTGAACTCCTGGCTCAAAGGATCCTCTTGCCTCAGCCTTCAGAGGAGATGAGACTACAGGGACGTACCACCACGCCTGGAAAATTTTTAATTTTTTTGTAAAGAGGGGTCTTGCTATGTTGCCTAGGCTAGTCTCAAACTCCCAGCCTCATGCAACCTTCCCACCGAGGCCTCCCAAAGCACTGGGATTATGGGCATGAGACCAAGCCTGATTGAACTTTTTTTTTTTTTCAGATGGAGTTTCACTTGTCGCCCAGGCTGGAGTGCAGTGGTACCAGCTTGGCTCACTGCAACTTCTGTCTCCTGGGTTCAAGCGATTCTCTCAGCCTCCTGAGTAGCTGGGATTACAGGCGCCTGCCACAACACCCGGCTAATTTTTTGTTATTAGTAGAGATGGGGTTTCTCCATGTTGGGCAGGCTGGTCTCCAACTCCTGACCTCAGGCAACCCACCCACCTCTGCCACCTGAAGTGCTGGGATTACAGGCATTAGCCACCACACCTGGCCACAATTTAAAACTTTTTAATGGTGATTACGTGATTAAAAAAAATATCTTGGATATACTATTACCTATATTACTAAAATTAATTTCAACTATTTTTTTCACTTTTTTCAATGTGGCTATTTTATAATTTATAACTACACGTATCACTCACATTGCAGCTTACATTATATTTCTACCAGATAGCACTAATCTAGACACTTCAACCTTACTGCAGCTTCTGGGAAACTCTTATTCCTGGTCAACGGGCATATCAGTCTTCTTGGAAGGCAAGTTACCATCACTGCCAACTTAGGCCAGGATGTCATTTACGACTATTCCAGTGTGTCTGTTCAAGGTATGAGGAGTTTCACCAGATACTCAAAGGCAATCCAATCCATGGCAAGATTATCACAAGGAGATACACACTCATAAAGTTGTTGAAAGCTTAACAAGGAAAATGACTACAGATTTTTCAAGGATTTCAAATTTCCCCTTAGGCCAATACATCCTTTTCTGGATGCGAGAGATGGAAAAGTTCTTCAAAGTTTATATCTTCGACTACATATAAGGAATTACAATCTCTTGCTCTATGGCCATTATCCACTATTAGCATAAACATATACCCATGTATATATATTCTCTAAATCAGCTACCTTGTCTTACCCTGGCATGTCTGAACAGAACTGGGCAAGCTCCAAACCCTGGTGCATGCTATTCCTTATTTGGAAACCCTCCCAACCTTCTTCTAACTAGCTTCCTCTTCTTCTTTCTCCTATCTATTCAGGAAATTTCCAGGTTTTTAGCCAATCAGGTCAAACGTAGAATGTGAGGTCTTGTTCTGATCAATGGAAACTGGACACAGCAGTAGAGTGATTGCATCAGGTTATGAAAGTTATAAATGTCCCTGTCTCCTTGTTCAGGTGTGCTCTTGTGGCAAGACTGCTGGCAAGTTGCACCCTTCCTGCAGGAAGTAAACTAGCCTTGCTGAGTCATCCATTAGCTCAGTGTGGATTTTTCCCAACGTTATAAACCCGTTTCCAACAAATTTGGGGGCTCGTCCAGGATTCTGTTTCCCCTCTGGGACAGTCCTTGGTCCTCTCTTGTGGGGAGGTGTCCCACCGCCCTATTGCAGTAGCCCTGGGGGAGAGAGCCAGAACTTACCTGGTACGAAGAATAAACCTAGAATCTCAGCAACACAGAAGAAAGAGATTCCAAACCGCAGTGACCAGGGGCCTCGGCCAGGCAACCTCATACATGAGCCAAGGTAGGAAACATTGCAAAGGGGCGACAAAGTACTTCCTTGGTGGTCAACTTCTGGAGGGTGGAGTGTGTATGTGAATGTGGTGTTGTTTATATGAATGGTGACAAGTCCTACTGCTGGAGAGCAGCCAAGGAGGATGGCACGAATGACAAGACTGTAAAGGACCCTCAAAAGGGGGAAGGGAGGAAACAGGTCAATCTCCCAGGGCAGCCAATGCAAGAAATTCCCAGCTTGGGGGGTTGACTCTTCCATAAATGGAATAGGCAAGAGACTCCCAGCTTGGGGGGTTGTCTTGCATAAAAATCGAATAGGCAAGAGATTCCCAGCCTGGGGGGTTGAGTCTTCCGTAACAAATGATAAAGTATTGCTGTTTTATTTGGATTAAAGAACTGATCCTCAAGCCCGCAGCTGTCTGGCCAAAATTTGGGTCAGATGAGGATTAGGTCTGTCAATTCTTAACAATGTATGTCAACAAGAAAAGCCCTGTCTCACAAGAAGAAATAGACTATGCTCTCTGTTGGCAGCAGGGGCCAGCTGTCCTCTACTCATTAAGAGAAGGAGGAAAACAGAGAGCAGAATAAAGTAAGGAGCAGTCTCACCTAAAAAGGGTGGGGCTTTTACCCATGAGCAATCCACGTGTAAATGGGACCCTTTAGACCATCTTCCCTCATTTCTGACTCCAGCTCCTGCTTCTGCCATCCCCACAGCACTGCCTCCTCCTCCCTAAGCAGTGCTGCCACCCCAGAACCCAACCTAGAATTCCCTACTCCCCTGTATAACCCAGGCTTTGGAGAGCTAGCATCTCAAAGGCCTGATCATTGCCCGCATAAGTGTTCTTCATTGAAGAAAGGGCTCCAGTGAGAGAGAGAGCAATGCAAAAGAGAGATCCTTTCCCCTCTTCTAAGGAGTCAGCTTCAGCTTCAAAGCTTTTTTTTTCCTCTCTAAAGAAGATGCCTCAAGGAGGAGGCATGGTTGCTTAGTTTTATGAAGCCTCAAAGAGGAGGCGAGGTTGGTTTTGTGAATGCTCCCTTAACTGCTTCTGAGGTCTGGAGTCTAAAACTTCAGCCATTATTAGATGATCCTGATGGGGTACCAGAACAGACTGATCCGTTTTTATGTCCCCAGATATATACTCAGACCAAGTTAATGTCCATTCTAAGTATTGTCTTTTCAAGGGAAGAAATGGTAGACATGGACAGCCAGAGAGTCAAAGAGAGAGAGAGAGAGAGAGAGGGAGGGAGGGAGGGAGAGAGAGGGAGGGAGGGAGAGAGAGAGAGAGGGAGAGAGAGAGAGAGGGAGAGAGAGAGCGCCAAAGAGAGAGAGAAAAAGAGGCAGAGGGAGAGAGACAAGGAGGCAACGAGGAGAGACAAAGGAGAGAGAGTAGAAAGAAGAGAAAGAAACATTAAGAAAATTATAAGAATGCAGCTTTAGTAAGGAAAGTTATAAAACAAAGTTAGAAAGTTAAGATTGTGACAGTTGTGAAAAATGTTATAAAAAGGAATTTGTGCAAGAAGTGTTGCATAATTTTTGTTTGAAAGTTTAAACAACTTTTGAAACATTAATCGTAAAGGAAATTCAGTGTGTAAACACCTTAGCTAAAGTTAAAGAGGTATCATCCAGTTTTTATTTAAACTGGACACTGAAATAAAAGCACAACAGGTTTTTCTTAAAGCACTAACCTGCTCTTTAACGAAGATTATAGAAGTTCTGTTAGCACAGGCACCACTCCTGGAATTTCCAGTACACCAGCACCAGTCTGGAGACCACCCTACTCATGCTGCTAGCCACCAAGACTGCCGTTTGCACAGAAAAGAGACGGACACATCACACTCGAGTCAAGAAAGCACCCTCACTATTAGAATCATGGGCTGTTATTCCAGGTTAAAGCTAAGAAAAGCTTAGTCTATTCTTCCCTTTAACTATTCCCCATCTTGTTAGTAATGTGATTAGATGTGGCTCACCTTAAGTTGTTGCTTTGATGTCTGTTTAGTTATGGCTTGTGGAGATTTGCATAACCAAGGACAGCTTGCTGCTTTGGAAGGATGTCTGTCCCTTAGACTTCCTCAGATGAGGAAGACAGAATGAGTTCCTCTAAGGATACTAGTAATCCAAGGAATAGTAGCTGTATTAATTGGTAGGAATCAGACTCTTACCCCTATAGAACAGAATCTCTATGTCCTGCGTAGTCTAACGTCATAAGGAACACTAAAGGTTTAGATAGACTGCTTCCACAGGTCTTCGTCAGTCCTTAAAACTATATATCCACACAAAGGAATTACTCCTTCTAGCTGTCAATATGACCAATGTAATCCTACACAGCTTACTATTGTTATTGCAGTATCTGCAAACTCTTCCCCTTCATTAAGTTGTATTTGTGGTACAGGAGCCGACATTTCAGGAAAGAATCCTAAAGAAATTTTTGAAATGCATTTATTGCTCCTTCAACCTCTTATCATCACTCCTCCCAGACACAATGACAAAACCAGAGTCTCAAAGGCAGAAGTGTAGAGGACCTAAGGCAAACCACAGCCATTGAAACAGGATATAAGGGTGCAAATGCCTGCTTAGAATGGCTTAAATATTCCGTTTGCACCTTAAATAAAAGTGACTGTTATGCTTGTGCGCACAGTAGGCCAGAGGCCCAGGCTGTCCCCTTTCCACTTGGATGGTCCTCAAGTCAAGCAGACAGGGAATGCATAGTGGCTCTTTCTCAGGATTCCAACTCCTGGAATAATGAATTGTGCTAAGTTCTTTCTCTGCTATTTCCTGAGGTTCAACACCCTGCGGGGTCAGCCCCCAAGGCCCATTCAACCTCCATCTTCCGAGGTAGGGTTTGCCTCGTGCCTCTCAAAGCAGGAGGACAACTCAGTGTTCCTTGGAAATTTCACAGGATGCAGTGAAGTAAGGCACTTCCGAGAGCTAACCCATCAGCCTTCTATCAGTCATCCCTGAGTGGATGTATGGTGGTATCGTGGGCACCCTTACTGGACACTCTGCCAAATAACTGGAGTGGTACTTGCACTCTTGTCCAATTGGCGATCCGTTTTACCCTGGCATTTCATCAACCAACAATAAAGGAAACCCACCAACGACATACAAGAGGAGCCCCATATGGGTCCTTCGATTCTCATGTGTACTTAGATGCAATCAGGATCCCAAGAGGAGTTTCAGATGAACTTAAAGCCAGAGATCAGATAGCTGCTGGATTTGAATCAACACTATTCTGCTGGGTGACAATAAATAAAAATGTAGACTGGATAAATTATATTTATTATAATCAACAATGATTGATTAACTATACCAAGTATGCTGTTAAGGGAACTGCAGAACAGTTAAGGTCTACCAGCCAAATGGCATGGGAAAACAGGACTGCTTTTCACATGATGTTAGCTGAAAAGGGTGGTGTTTGCATCATGATTAAGACCCAATGTGTAACTTCAATCCAAGTAACACAGCTCCAGATGGACGTATCACGAGAGCCTTACAGGAACTTATGACCTTATCTAATGAACTACCTAAAAATTCAGGAATAAATAACCAAATTTCAAACTGGCTAGAGAAAGAGTTTGGCAAATGAAGGACACTGTGGCATCGGTCTGCACTTCCCTGGTAGTGGTATTACGTATACTTAGGACGTTGTGTTATACTCTGTGTTCGAGGACTTGTGCAAAGGCTTGTTAATACTACCCTCACTAACCTATCTCCAACTCCTCCTCCATCCTATACAGAGACATTACTTCTGTTGGAAGACCAAGTCGAACAATGAAGCAAGGACCTATTCAATACATTTGAAGAAGAATTATGAAATAAAAAGAGGAGAGAACTGTGAGAGATAGTAAAGTTCTTCTTCAAAGTTTCTATCTTAGACTACATTATAAGGAATTATGATCTCTTGCTCTATGACCATTATCCACTATCAGCATAAACATATACTCATGTATCTGTATTCTCTAAATCAGCTACATCTTAAATCAGCTACCTTGGCTTGCTCCAGCATGTCTGAACAGAACTGGGCGTCTTGTTCTGGCCAATGGAAACTGGACACAGCAGTAGAGCAACTGCATCAGGTTATGAAAGTTGTAAGTGTCCTCATCTCCTTTGTTCAGGTGTGCTCTCATGGCAAGACTGCTGGCAAGTTGCACCCTTCCTGCAGGAAGTAAACTAGCCTTGCTGAGTCATCCATTGTCTTGGTGTGGATTCTTTCCAATGTTATAAACCTGTTTCCATCACTGGAAAACTATCAAATAATTTGCCCTTGGATTTTATGCCATTTGAAAACATTAAATACATTTGTCTAAGAATTATTTCCTCTATTTTTCACAAAACCCCTGAGGGATAGTTAAGGACAGTTATACACATTGTTACAATATGGCCTGAGAGTTGTGTTTCAGGAGGGGACCTGCAGATGACTGTAGCTGATCTGTGTTTAAACTCCACTTCCAAATTTCCCAGTACTCTATCTTATTCAGAAAAACAGACATGCATGCATTAAAACATTTAGGAAAACCCCTAAACATTCTTATGTTAAGTAACTCAAGAAACTGACAACACCAAGGGCTTTTGTTATTCAGGCTGTGAAAGGAAATATCTTGGGCCCCCAAATTGCTAACCTACAAGGAAAATTCAAGCTGGGAACTACTCAGGGCAAACCTGCCTCCCAATCTATTCAAAGTCATCCCTCTGCTCACTGAGGTAAATGCTATTTGATTGCCTCCTTTTGAAAGGCTAATCAGAAACTCAAAAGAATGCAGCCCATTGTCTCCCACCTACCTGTGACCTGGAAGCTCCTCCCTGCTTCTGGTTGTCCTGCCTTTCTGGACCAAACCAATGTTGGTTTTACATATATTGATTGATGTTTCATGTCTCCTAAAATGTATAAAACCAAGCTATGATCTGACCCCCCTAGGCCTATGTCATGAGGAGCAACCTTGGCAAAATAAACTTTTTTTTTTTTTTGAGAGAGAGAGAGTCTCACTCTGTCGCCCAGGCTGGAGTGCAGTAGCACGATCTCAGGTCACTGCAACGCCTCCCAGTGCAAGTGATTTTCATGTCTCAGCCTCCTGAGTAGCTGGGATGACAGGCATTTGCCACCGCAACCAGCTAATTTTTGTATTTTAGTAGAGATGAGGTTTCACCACGTTGGCAAGGCTGGTCTTGAACTCCTGACCTCAGATGATCTGTCCACCTCGGCCTCCCAAAGTGCTGGGATTACAGGTGTGAGCCACTGGGTCTGGACAGCAAAATAAACTTTCTAAATGAACTGAAACCAGTCTCAAATTTTCTGCATTCACATTTAGTAACCAAGAAGGGATTCTGAGTGGAGGTGCCCCTGACTTTTGACAAATCTCCTATCAGTGCTTGGTACCAGGATGAGCTAACTTCATGGCTCAAACCAATAGGACAATTTGCTGAGGTCTGAGAGCAACCCCTCCAGAGAATCCCTGATCTCTCAAAATTTGGTTGAGATCAAAGTTTATTTTGCTGTACAAACTACTTTTTTTTTTTGAAATTTTACTTGTTTCCAACAAAAGGAAGGCAAGGTTTTCCTGCTTCCATGATGATGGAAGGCAAGCAGCTCCTTTATGGAGTTTGAGCTTGCTTTCCATAGGGAAGATGAGGTTTTTACCCTGCTTCTAGGATGGTAGAGAGCAGTCTTCACCCTGAAACCCATCCCTAGGTAAGCAACTGAATTGGGGTTTGTGTTGGCTAAAGTTAAGATTAACAATCAGCTGGTCTTAATTTCTTCTTACCAATAGAGTGCTCAGTGATTATACTGCTGGGGTTCTCCCATTCGATCTGACCAACTCTACCTGACTTGGTCAAATCAGAGTGAGAATTCCAAATGATGGGTAAAAAGGCCTCCCTATTTTGGCTAAAACTCCTCACAGCTGCAACAGAAAAAGGAGAAAACAAACATATATTTGCTTTATGTGCTTGCTTCCTGTCTTAAAAAAAAATTATTCTTTAATTTACTTTTCTTACACCCTATACCTCCTTCCCCCTTTGCCATCTGCAGTACCAAAAAAAATCTAGAGAAGGCTTCTAATGACTTGAACTCCTTTAAAGAATTCAGAAGAAAGGTGCTACTCACCCTCTTTGGGGGTGTTCTCTTTGTGGAGTTTCAAGTCATGGACAGGTTGTTTTTAGGTCTAATGCTCTGTTTTCCCGTATTGCATAACTTAACCTTTCTGGCTTTGAGGTACCAGAGATGACTTTGCACTGAGAGGATCTGACCTTGGCCTGTATGATGCTGGACAAGAGCTACAAAGTTATGGGTGGCTGAGTACAGTTCACAGGAAGTGGTCTTAACTGTGTCTTTTATTTTCCCCTTTTCTCTCCTAGGAAGTTGTTGTTTAAGGATCCTACTTCTAGTTCGAAGATGCATTCTAAAGGGTCTTCTCCAGTGCTTTCTCTCCTAATATTAATCTTAATTTGGTTTGTCTGTGCACATTCGTGAGGCACTGAACTGTTGTTTTTATAGGTTAATGAGAGACTGAGTTTTCTCAGCTCTAAAGAGAAAGGGCATATGCTCTTCCCAGCCAAAAGGTGCCCCTGGAAGACTGGGGCCCTCAAGGGAGTATCTGGGGGTTGAACCCCCACGATATGCAGTGGCCTTCCAGGGAAATCCCCAACAAAAATTCATTTTAAAAATAGTGGACAGCTGCTCACTTTGGCAGCACAGATACTAAAAATGGTGGCCATGCACACTAGCTCACGCCTGTAATCCCAGCACTTTGGGAGGCTGAGGCACGAGGATTACTTGAAGTCAGGAGTTTGAGACTAGCCTGGCCAACATGGTGAAACCCTGTCTCTACTACAAATACTAAAATTAGCCGGACATGGTGGTGGGTGCCTGTAATCCCAGCTATTCAGGAGGCCAAGGCAGGAGAATCACTTGAACCCAGGAGGTGGAGGGTGCAGTGAGCTGATATTGCGCCACTACATTCCAACTTGGGTGACAGAGTAAGACTCTGTCACAAAGAAAAAAAATTAAAAAGGCTCATCCAGGAAACACATATAAGGGCTGGTCATCTGGCATTTTGAGCCCTCTCAGAGGTCACAGGCCTCTGGAAAGAGAAACTGAGACACATAAGAGGGTGCAAATGACAGAGTGGTGACACACTACAGAGTCCTGCCCACAAGCAGTACATACTGACTCCAGCACACAAAAACCCTAGACCACAGCTCAGTTCCTCCTTTTAAGAAAAAAAAAAAAAAGGGCAGGAAACAATCTAAGAATGAGGAGAAAATAAGGAGAATGACCCCGTTTTGAGCACTCTGTAGGTTTTATGGCACCTCTGTTTGCCAGAGCAAAATTTAAAAACATGGTCTTTGTGCACATTTACATTAAGGAAAAAGAGCCCTAAGGTTGACCTGCAAACTACAGAGTTTTTAGGTCCCCTATTTCTCTATTTTATTTTCTGCCTGCTTTAAATCTGCTGTTTCTTTCTAACTGAGATTTAAAAAAAAAAAAACAACACTGTTTGGGTCTAACAGATGTGTTTTTTTATTTTGCAAGCCAGTGAACTGGTATTTACCTCATGGCTAAAGTACTGAAGTAAAAGCTATAGAATCTTTCCTGCCCCGGCCTCTCAAAGTGCTGAGATCATAGGCATAACCTAACAGAGCTTTAGACCTAAAAAGAATCTAAAAAGTATATATTTAAAGGCCTTTAAAATAGAGTTCTATAATTTTCTGTTCAATTGGCAATTAAATCCATTTTAATTTCCCACCAGCTTACCAGACTTTCTCTTCACGCTTTATGATATAAATTTTGCTATCTGATTTTAACCTGAGTTGTTTCCTTTAATATGCAGATTTAGGGTTATTTAGCTGACAACTGCCAGGGTAAGTAAACAGGTTATCAAAAAAAGAAAAAAAATTTGTAGCAATGTGTAAGAATGGCCTGAAAAAAAAAAAAAAGTAAACAAGTTATCAAGAGTCTGCAAGTCTAAGACAGTAGTAAAAAAAAAAAAGGAGGTCTTAGGAATCTGTAAAATGTACTTCTGTCGACAAGCCTAATACATCCATGTATTTGTACGTACAAGAGAGTGAACACAGTATTTCACTACTGAAAATAAAGAGCTCTAACTAATTGGCTTAATAAAAGGACTTGAATCAGGAAAAAGGACTATCAAATGCTTTTTCAAGTTTATATAACTTAAGTAAAATATTTAATAAATAAGCTGGCTTTAAAACTATTGGTAAAGCTATTCAGCAATTTCATACTTATCCGTGCCAAATACTATAAGATGTGAAAATCTGGTAGAGGGGTTACAAAACTATAAACCCAGCCCCAAAGAGAATAATCTTTTACTTGTGCAATTTTTTCTTAAGCTGGAGTCTCGCTCTGTCGCCAGGCTGGAGTGTAGTGACGCAATCTTGGCTCACCACAACCTCTGCCTCCTGGGTTCAAGAGATTCTCCAGCCTCAGCCTCCTGAGCAGCTGGGATTAGAGGCATGTATGTGCCACCACATCTGGCTCATTTTTTTGTATTTTTAGTAGAGACGGGGTTTCACCATGTCGGCCAGGTTTCAAACTCCTCACCTCAGGTGATCCACCCATCTTGGCTTCCAAAATTGCTAGGATTACAGGTGTGAGCCAGTATGCCTGGCCTGCTTGTGTAATTTTTAATGAATAAGACATTGATATTGGTTTAATGAAATAGCTGCATCTTGAATTTAGTATGATTACCATAACTTTTAATCTTGTGGCTTTAGGCAGTCTAGTCAACAGGCAGTAAGGAGGTTTGTTTTGAGAAAGGGCTGTTATTGTCTCTGTTTCAAAACTAAACTATAAACTAAGTTCCTCCCAAAGTTAGTTCGACCTATACCCAGAAATGAGCAAGGACGACTTGGAGGCTAAAAGCAAGACTGAGTCAGTTAGGGCAAAGCTTTTTCACTTTCTCAGTTATAATTTTCCAATGGTAGTTCCATAACTTTAAATGATGACTATTGCAGTTTTCATAAATAATCTAGGTAAACAATTAAAATAATTAGGTATAAGGGGACAAATACTTGTAGACAAACTTGTCATAATCTAGACTTAAAGTTAAATAACAGGTATTTCATCATTTGGTATTTTCCAATAATATAAGCTTAAAAAAAAATGTGTCCTTTTAAGAAAAGGTGAACACTAGGGCTGGGTGCAGTGGCTCACGCCTGTAATCTCAGCACTTTGGGAGGCTGAGGCAGGCACATCACTTCAGGTCAGGAGTTCAAGATCAGCCTAGCCAACATGGTGTAACCCTATCTCTACTAAAAATACAAAAAATGAAAATTATCCAGGCATGGTGGTGGGTGCCTGTAATCCCAGCTGCTCAGAAGGCTGAGGCAGGAGAATAACTTGAACCCAGGATACAGAAGATGCAGTGAGCTGACATTATGCAACTGCACTCCAGTCTGGGCAACGGAGTGAGACTCCATCTCAAAAAAAAAAAAAAAAAAAAAAAAGGTGAACAAATTTTATCTAATTCAAAGCTTATTTAGGCCTGGGGCAGTGGCTCAAGCCTATAATCCCAGCACTTTGGGGGGCCAAGGCAGGTGGATCACTTAAGGTTAGGAGTTCAAGACCAGCCTGGCCAACATGGTGAAATAAAAATATAAAATTAGTTGTACTCTACTAAAAATACAAAATTAGCTGAATATTGTGGCACACCTGTAATCCCAGCTACTCGAGAGGCTGAGGCAGGAGAATCACTTGAACCCAGGAGGCAGAGGTTGCAGTGAGCCAAGACTGGGCCACTGTGTTCCAGCCTGGGTGCTAAAACTAGGTAAAGGAACCAGGAAATGAGAGAGATGTAAAGGAAGTTATAAAATAAATGTTTTTTTGTATGTGTGGTAAGAAAGCTTGAAGATAAATAATTTTATATGAGAAAGAATCTTGAATGGAATCAAGAAAGTCCTAGAACTTCATGAATAGTCTGTGTAAATCACAGTTAAGATTTTTTTAAAAAAACACTTGTATATGATCAAGTTGTTTATAATTAAAGGGAAATGATAATGCTCTTTCTAGAAATTGGACTTTATGTTTATAAAACTGAAACACTAGCCGGGCGTGGTGGCTCATGCCTATAATACCAGCACTTTGGGAAACCGAGGTGGGTGGATCACAAGGTCAGGAGTTCAAGACCAGCCTGGCCAACATGGTGAAACCCCATCTCTACTAAAAATACAAAAATTAGCCGGGCGTGGTGGTGGGCACCTGTAATTCCAGCTACACAGGAGGCTGAGGCAGAGAACTGCTTGAACCCAGGAGGCAGAGGTTGCAGTGAGCCAAGATTGCGCCACTGCACTCCAGCCTGGGCGACAAAATGAGACTCCGTCTAAAAAAAAAAAAAAAACCTAAAACACTTAACTTATACACTAAATTATTGGTTAAAAAAATAAAATTTTCTTAAGAGGCTGACCTATTGTTAATAAATTATAATAGACTTTGGCTGGGAATGGTGGTTCATGCCTGTAATCACAGCACTTTGGGACATCAAGGGAGGCAGATCACTTGAAGTCAGGAGTTCTCAACCAGCCTACAAAAATTATCCAGGTGTGGTGGCATGCTCCTGTAGTCCCCGCTACTTGGGAGGGTGAAACACAAGAATTGCTTGAACCCAGGAGGCAGAGGCTGCAGTAAGGTCAGATTGCGCCACTGCACTCCAGCCAGGGTAATACAGTGAGACTCTGTCTCAAAAAAAAAAAAAAACAAACAAAAAAAAACCTGTAAACGTTTAACATGTTTTTTGAAACGGTAAGTTCAACTTTTATTGCATCTTGCCATTTTTTCAGCTTTCTCTCTCCTTTAAAAAGGCACGTTTTCTTAAAGTCTAAAGGAAATATTTTCTTCCAACATAATATTCTGTGCATTGCAGAAGGTCTTTTCTTTTGCCTTTTGGTAACTGACCTAACAGATTTTAAATTTTGTTGAAATAATTCCTATGCCATTATTATTAAGTTTGGTTTGCTTAGGAAAAAACTGAGATTTAAAAAAAAATTTTTTTAATTAACATGATTACATCTGTGTATCTTCCTGTATGTGCTGTAAAAGTCCTTGTGACATTGAGTTACAGGGCTTTGACTCCTGGGTGTAAAAAGGACACCAAGTCCTGCTAAATTTTAAACACTGACAGCAAATTAAAGCCTCATCTTCAGGCCCCGTAAAAGATGCCAATCAAAATAAACTGCACTCTGGAGACACAGGGCCAGAAATTAAAGCTATTCAACTCCTCAAGTCCAGGGACTATCAAAGAAGAGGTGGGTGTGTGAGACTGTAAGAGACAAGTTTGAAAGAAAGTAAGTTCAGTTTCTCTATAAATTAATCATTCATATCAAAGGCACAATGACGCAAGACCAGCATATGAGCGCCTGCGTAAGATTAACAAGGTTTTCTTGACACATTAACCAATTCCTTAATAAAGGTTATAAAGGCTTATGGAAGTTCTTTTTTTTTTTTTTTTTTTGAGATGGAGTCTCGCTCTGTATCCAGGCTAAAGTGCAGTGGTGTAATCTTGGCTCACTGCAACCTACACCTCCTGGGTTCAAGCGGTTCTCCTGCCTCAGCCTCCCAAGTAGCTGGGACTACAGGTGTGCGCCACCATGTGCAGGTAATTTTTGTATTTTTAGTAGAGACAGGGTTTCACCATGTTGGCCAGGATGATCTTGATCTCCTGACCTCATGATCCACCTGGCTTGGCCTCCCAAAGTGCTGGTATTACAGGCATGAGCCACCGTGCCTGATAGGAAGTTATATCTTATGGTCAAGTTTAAAATTTTATAGATTGTTTATAAAATTTTGAAAAACAAATTTAATTTACTTCATGCTGTTTTTATTAGGGCTTATTGTTTGGAAAGTTAAGTCTCCTCTCTCAATGAAGGTTTTCACTTTTTTTTTTGAAATCTTTATCACTTTGGCTAAATGAATGACTTATTTTACAATGAACTGTGATCCTATTTTGTGATATCAGATGTTTTAAACATTCTCTATCTGAAAAACTTTCCAACATCAAATTATAAATTATGTCTTTTTCTGACCTAATTAGTCCTTTAAGATATTAGGTCCCCTAAAGTCCAAAAATAACATAATTTGGCTTATTTGGTACAAAAACACAGGAAGCATTGTCAAATAAGAGACAGTGTTTGGTTTTCTTTGAGATTTATTTGTATACATGTTATTGGTTATGTGTTCCAAAATTATGGGAAACTCCTGTAATTCTGATATAACTTAGTGTACCTTATCAGTAATAAGCATAATTATTACATTAAAATTACTGTGTGCTACAAAGAAGTAACAATTTCCCTGTCAATTGTGTCTTTGACTATGGCTGCCCTGAAACTCAATGCAACCTCCGGACTGCAACATGACAGTGGACAAATACTGTGTTGTTTTGGTCCTCTTTAGAAAGTGGTTTTATAACCAGCTATAAAACTCTAACAGGAATGTAGACGCATGTCTGTGGAAGTATCCAACTCCAAAGTCCCACCCAGCTCTAGAACTGAGGAATTCTGTCTCCACGAGTCATCATCACACTTACCTATGTTTAGATAGAGAACGTATGCGTTCGACCCAGCATATCTAGGAGCTCCGTTAAAGCAGTCATCATTAATACTAAGATGAATTTGCACGCGTACTAGAACAGAACCTAACAAGAAATAATTATTCCAAGCTCACGACAGCACCAAGCACGGTGCTTTCTTTCCCTTCGTAAGAACGCGAGGCTTCGCCTCCCAAACCTTTCCCATACCTTTCCCAAAACTCTATCAAAACGGCGAGCCTTGGCCAAGGCCTTCACCACCTCCAGCAGATTCTGGGTCACGCCGGTCATCGTGGACGGTTTTC
Source organism: Cacajao melanocephalus (assembly GCA_963573385.1). NCBI lineage: Eukaryota > Metazoa > Chordata > Mammalia > Primates > Pitheciidae > Cacajao > Cacajao melanocephalus. The sequence goes on along the minus strand of CAUYLG010041208.1, from coordinate 7,917 downwards.
CGGCTTTTCGGCTCTGTGCAAGAACAAACTTTGGAAGAGCTGGAAAGCCCAGAAGTTAATGGAAGGACACAGAGGACGAAGAACCCACACCCTTCTCCTCCACGAGGCGCGCAAGAGGCCGGACGTCACGTGCGCCGCCTACCACCCACCTAGTAACGGAGCGCGCATGCGCGTTTCGCCCCCACGGCCTCGGCGGTTTGTTTGTGGCGCAGCTGCACCAATTATTCTCCAAGAGCGGAGCAAGTTTCCCCGCCGGGCAGTTGATGCTGGGGCGCCGCCGCGCGGGCGCCTGCGCAGAGTCTGGCGTGGGCCTCCTCTTCCACTTAAAGGGGCAGTGCGGAGGCGGTAAAACCATGGAGCTCGGGAGCTGCCTGGAGGGCGGGGCAGAGGCGGCGGGGGAAGAGGGCGAGCCAGCGGTGAAGAAGCGGCGACTTCTGTGTTTGGAGTTTGCCTCGGTCGCGAACTGCGATTCCGCTGTGGCTCAGTGCTACCTGGCCGAGAACGACTGGGAGATGGAAGTAAGCTTTTGCTGGCGTCGCGTCCCGCTCCGCTGACTAGGTTGGCGGAGCGCGCTAGCCTCATCCCTGTGCCTTTGTTTTTCAGAGGGCACTGAACTCCTACTTCGAGCCTCCGGTGGAGGAGAACGCCTTGGAATGCCGTCCTGAAACCACCGCTGAGCCCAAGATCTAGTAAGTGGTGAGGGGAGCGGGAGCCTGTCCGGACGGAGGCAGTTTGATATCCGGTTGCGCTGCGCGTCCTGGGACCTGCCCTGGAGCTGGGCGGGCGATGCTGAGGCAGAGCTCCCGGCGTTGCTGCTGCTGCGCGGAGACGCACCCCAGCAGCGGATCGAACGCTTTGCTCCTCCAGACGATTACTTCGAACGTTATTTGGAGTCTAGGGAGGAAAAAATGAAAATGTAATTTTTGACTCATATGATAGGAAATAGGCAAGCGAGAGGTTGAAACAAATAAACGAAGGCAAAATTTTCTAACGAATAATGGTAAATTGGAAGTCTCCTGGCTTCCTGTATTGTTTACTTGCTCTGGACCCTAGGCTGGCCAGCCAGAATAATAGTTTTTGTTGTTGTTGTTGTTTTTAATGCACACCCACTCCTGTTACTTCATTGCCCCTCCCCAGTTCCTGCAGGAATGCTCTTAAAAAGTCTAGATGCCTTACAAGGCCCTCTATTATTTGGCTCCATAACTTGGAACCTGTCTTTCCAGGTTCTAGGCATATAAAATTTTTAGTTTTTTCCAGCGGGTCATTTTGTCTTGTCTTTGAACCTTCATAAAGATCTTTATTACCTCTGCCTGGAATTTTTTTCTCTTTCCTTCCTTGCTAATATTTATCTTAAAGGCCCAAGCTGAAACATGATTTATCTCCAGGAAGCTTTTCCTGATGTCCCAAGTCTGGGTAAGGTTCCTCTTTTGGGTACTCTTAGAGCATCCTGCATGACCCGTTATAATAACTTAGTACATATAATAATTGCTGTTCATTATTTTATGTCTCCTAATAGACTGCACGTCTAGTAAGAAGTATCTGTTTTATACATTGTTAATTTCCCAAAGTCTGACACAGCGTTTGACACATAGTAAACTTCCAATAAATATGTACTGAATGTATAAAGTTCTCCCAGCTATGTACAACCTGTGAAATTGACTCTTCATTGTGGAGACTGTATTTTCCCTTTGGCCGTTTCATCTACACTGGCTTACAGATGTGATAAGATATTTTCATTAGGTTCCTTTCTCTGTCTTGCCATTGGGGAATTGTCTCTGATCCACAGTGATTTGTCTCTGGCTCCCCTGTTTTACTAACCAGAGCAAGTTGGACTAGGAGGTGTTTACCTAGCTCAAACTGGCCAGTCAGATCCTCTCCTTGGTTTCAGAATTAGGACCAAGACAGTCAAGTCTGAATCTTCCAATGGAGCTGGAACTGTAATATGTTAACTTAGCACCTGTGGGGATTCATCCATATTTTTTTTGTGTGCAGAGAAGCTGAGAACAGAGGTCTGCAGAGGGAAGTTGAAGTGTAGGATTGAGAGAAAGTCTTTGGCCGTCCTTAAACATGGCTGCATTTCTGTACTAGGCTCTGTGGCATTTTGATTCCTTATAAATTCTCATGTTTTGGTCACACCAACCTGAATCAATGTCTGTTGGTTGCAACAGACTATACTGTTACCAATAAATAGCAACAAAATAAGTGGATTTCTTGGAATAGGCCCTCAGAAAAGATGTGGATCAAGCTTAGTAGTGGTGCATGGCTATTAGGATTCTCTTATCCCGGAATGGTAAATTGGCAAAAACAGCAAAAGTGTTGATTAGGCTCTTGTCTCTGAGAACTCAGGTCAAGTATGAATGAGAGTGAGGTTTTAAAGTTTAGTTTGCTAAAGAGAAAAATGGGGAAGGGGCAAACGTCAAGGTGTGTTTCTAAGGGCTGTGTATTCACAGAGCGTGACCTGATGAGATGTTTGATGTTGGCTTTAGCAAAAATGAAAGGAAAAGAAAAAAATTGATTGGAAGATTTTATGACCAGAAGCACTGAAGCCTGCTGAGCAAGGGCTTTGGCTGTCTTAAATGAATGGGGCAGGAATCTCAATTCTTCAGTGAATTCCTGGGATATCAATCAACAAAAATTGAAATTGAACACTAAAGTGATTTAGCCCTCTACATTGGAATCTTTCTTTAGTGTCTGATAAGAGACAAGGGAAATCCTCCTAAAACAGCTATGCTGAGTCTTTATTTATTTTTATTTATTTATTTTTTTTTTTGAGGAGTCTTCCTTTGTCCCCCAGGCTGAAGTGCAAGGGTGGTTCACTGCAACCTCCGCCTCCCGGGTTCAAGGGATTCTCCTGCCTCAGCCTCCCAATTAGCTGGGATTACAGGCGCCTGCCACCAGGCCCAGCTAATTTTTGTATTTTTAGTAGAGACGGGCTTTCACCATGTTGGCCAGGCTGGTCTCAAACTCTGACCTCGGGTGATTTGCCTGCCTCAGACTCCCAAAGAGCTCGGATTATAGGCGAGAGCCACCACGCCTGGCCACCTATGCTGAATCTTAGCTGCATACTGGAATTATCTGGGGAAATTTAAAAAACCCGAGATTCTAATTTAATTAGTCTGGAGTGGGGCCCATTTATTTCTCATTGGCTTTTTTTTTTTTTTTTTTTTTTGCTGTGCAGTGATTCTAATGCAGAGCCAGCATTGATAGCCCATGTCCCAGAGCCTTGTTAGGCAGAGTGTGGACTCTGGACCAGCAGCATGCCATTCCTTGGGAGTTTGTTAGGCATGCAGAATCTTAGGCCTCACCCAGACCTACTGAATCAGAGCCAAAATACAAAGGTTCTATACCTGTGCTATTTAGTAACTGTGTAACTTTTCTCTGCTTCAGTTTCTTTTTTTTTTTTTAAGACATCTTTTTGCAATTTGTTGCCCAGGCTGGAGTGCAGTGGTGTGATCTTGGCTCACTGCAACCTCTGCCTCCCAGGTTCAAGCGATTCTCCTGCCTTAGCCTCCTGAGTAGCTAGGATTACAGGCATGGGCCACCACGCCTGGCTAATTTTGTGTTTTTAATAGGGATGGGGTTTCACCATATTGGTCAGGCTGGTCGCGAATTCCTGACCTCAGGTGATGCAGCTGCCTCGGCCTCCCAAAGTGCTGGGATTAGAGGCTTGAGCCACCGTGCCTGGCCCTGGTTCAGTTTCTTTTATCTGTGCAGCCCCTTCCTCATGGGGTTGTTGCAATGATTAAGTGAGCTAATAGATATAATTAGATTTTATACTATTAGCTTGGAATTGTGCTTGGCATATGGAGCCCAGTAAGTGTAAGCTATGATTAATGATTAATGACACCATCATGCTTTCCCCGTACATCACCCATGACAGTCCACCCATTGAGGAAAGTAGGGGTTGTGTTTACAGTTCTATGAGGTAGATTGAGTTATAGTTGGGCATCTTTAAACTCGGGGAAAAAAGTGTGCGTGCCGGATAGGTAAGGGGCCTAATGTGATGAGCAAACACCTTGTCTTTGATTATCTATCTATATATTTTTTAATGCAGTTTTGACAGAAGTAAAGAGCTAACAATCTTTCCTTTCTGGTTTTAATGCTTTCAATAAAAAGGAAATAACATCTTTGATTAGGCATGGAATCATTTGGCTTTCTCTCTCTGGTGGTTAGACGTTGAAAAAAGTCTAATATTAGCTCATTGTTTAATAAGAGAACTTTTTGGCAGGGTGAAATTCACAAAAGAAAGTTTTGCACTTAAACTTACAGGGTGTTTTTGATGTCCTTGAAGGTTATTTTTATGTAAAAGGAAGACAATTCAAAATACTTTATGCTTCAAAATTGGCATTAAGTTCATAAGGCACCCAGATCACGGCCTGTAAATACCATTCTTCACTGAAAGGAGCAAGGGCTTTTTAGAAATGACTGATTTCATAGAATGGAAGGGGCTTAATGTAAAAATAAAAAAGTTAAAAAGAAATGACTGATTCCAGAGCAGGAGTGAAAAAAGTACAAGATGAGCCTATGGTATCTGTGGTATTAGGAAGTAAGGAGGTGCCCAGAAAATGTTGACGTGCCAGAATGGCATAAGGCCTAGTTTAAACGCTGCCTACCCTCATTCCCCATCAAATCTGATACAATCCAAGCAACAGAATACTTGACAGGAATAGAATACAATCCATAAAAGAAAAAAAGAACCCATGCTGATATAAATACAGTTGTCCAAGAGAGAAGGGAGTATTTTTCTTTAGAGGAAAACTCCAACTATTAAATGTAGAAAGTATGAGGAATTAGAAAAATCTTCATTTGGAAACTGCCATATTGATAATTATTTCAGGCAGGTATCATCAACAGATAGTAAAACTACTAGACAACTTCAGTGAACCATAGCGCATTTATATAATCACAAAGTACTTTCCCACAAAATACTTTGATGGGGAAAATCGTAACTTTGTGGTGGAGAAATCTGGTTAACAACACTTTAATCAAGTGATCAAAGCTAGCTTCACCAGGAATGGGACAGCTCCATATCAGATGCTTGATATGATGCATGGAGGAGGACATACTATCACTTCTGTGACATTCCTGCCAAAAAATGCACAACCTGAATCAAATAATAAGAACACACAAACCCAGACTGAAGGACATTCTGTAAAATAAATGGCCTGTACTCTTCAACAATGTCAGAGTCATGAGACACAAAGACTAAAGAACTTTTCTGAATTAGAGAGAAGTAAAAGAGACATGCCATCTAAATGTAACGTGATCCTGGATTAGGACAGTAGCAGCTCAGTTGGCAAGATCTGACTAGATCTTTAAATTAGATAATATTAAATCTAGTTGCAGGAGGCAATAAGGAAAAAAAAAAGTAAAAAATACGTATCAATGATAATCTTCTGACTTGATCATACTAGAATATACAGATGTGTACCATATAACCACATCTCAGTTGACAACAGACTGCATAAATGAAGATGATCCATTTATATTGTGTTACTGTATTTTTGCTCTACCTTTTCTATATTAGGTATTTTAAAATACACAAACAGTTATTGTTACAGTTGCCTGCAGTATTTAGTATAGTAGCAGCTGTACAGGTTTGTAGCATAGGCGCAGTAGGCTAGACCATATAGCCTAGCTGCGTAGGAGGTTGTACCATCTAGGTTTGTGTAAATTGTATGATGTTTGCACAATAATGAAATCACCTAATGACACACTTCTTCAAATGTGATACATATCTCTAAGTATGTCTTCGTGTTTAGGAAATAATACAAAAATATTTAAACATGGTCCAGAATAAAAAGAATAAAGCAAGTAAATGTCAAGTGAAATGTTAACATAGGAGGCTGGACGCGGTGGCTCACACCTGTAATTGCAGCACTTTGAGAGGCTGAGGTGGGTGGATCACCAGGTCAAGAGATCAAGACCATCCTGGCCAACATGGTAAAACCCCATCTCTAAAAATAAATAAATAATTTTTTAAAAAAATGTTAACATTGGAGGAATCTGGGTGAATGTTGTCTAGGAATTTTTTGTTTTTAAATGAAATAAAAAATTGTTTTTGTAGTGCTAAAAGTGAAATTACTTCAAAATAGAAAAGTTAAAATGTTGGCATTAAAATTATAAATTCAGGCAGCGGCTGGTCTGGCTGGCGGCAGCGGCGGGAGGGAGCTGAGAGACCGAGTGCGCGTGTGGAGAAGCGGCGGGACCTGCGCGGCCGCGGGAGACGCCCCCGCCCCCACCAGAGATTTAGGCCCTCGCTCCACTCTCGCGGCCTTCGTCGCTAGCTCAGCTCCTTGCCCTGGCTAGGAGGCCGGCTTGCAGGGTTGAGTGGCCCGAGCTGAGGGCCCAGAGACCTGAGGGCGGCGGCGACGACGGCGTTGATATCGGTGGTAACGACGGCCTCAGCAGGCGGGGAAGATGAAAGGCCGGATCGAGCTGGGAGATGTGACACCACACAATATTAAACGGTTGAAAAGATTGAATCAGGTCATCTTTCCAGTCAGTTACAATGACAAGTTCTACAAGGATGTGCTGGAGGTTGGCGAGCTAGCAAAACTTGCCTGTTTCAGTGATACTGCTGTAGGGTGGATCATTCACAGAACCAGAAGAGACTTTACATCATGTCACTGGGATGTCTGGCACTTTACCGAAGGCTAGGAATAGGAACTAAAATGTTAAATCATGTCTTAAACATCTGTGAAAAAGATGGTACTTTTGACAACATCTATCTACATGTCCAGATCAGCAACGAGTCAGCAATTGACTTCTATAGGAAATTTGGCTTTGAGATTACGGAGACAAAGAAGAACTACTTTTAAGAGGATAGAGCCCGCAGATGCTCATGTGCTGCAGAAAAACCTCAAAGTTCCTTCTGGTCATAATGCAGATGTGCAAAAGACAGACAACTGAACAAATTACAAATGAACTTTCTTGCACTTGCTTGTCGCCAAATAAAAGAGAGGCCCATCGATTCTCCCCTTTTTCTTTTAAAGCTTTTCTCCCTCCTTATTCTTGTTTTTCCTTCTTCCTTTTGTTTCCTCTAAGAGTTTTAATACTTTCAAGGACTTTAAAAAAAATCATGTTTGGATTGTTTTCTCTTAATTTTGTGAGGTGGTTTGAAGGAAGGAAGAGGTAGATCTGTTTAATTTTGCAGTTAAAGTTAGATGATCCTAAACATTCAGTTGTCAAATAATTTCAAATTTAATGTCCTGCTTTCACATTGAATGGCAGAGCCCACAAAATATTGTATATTTCAAAAGACAAATAGAAGCAGCAGCAATATCTTAGTCTCTAATTCATAGACAAGTTGAGTGTGCTTGTGGTACTTCGGGTTTTTAAAGACTTTGTGGGATACTAATCCCTAAGCATTGCCTTCACTCCACCTTTAGTCCTTCTGAGCACTCTCTCGGGAGTTGGAACATGGTTATCCTTGTAAGAAATACTGAGCTTATTTTGATTATTAAGCAATTATTTCTTCTGTTCTTGCTGGTGGGTGGGGCAGTTTGGTTTAGGTAGTGTTATACTTTTGTCTAAATATTTGAGTTAAACTGCTTTTTTGCTATTGAGTGGGCTTGTTATTAGCAGGTTGGTTTTTCCTGCTATTGATTGTTACTAGTGGCATTAACTTCTGGAATATGGGCTGGTGAGATTAATTTGTTTTAATATCCCAGCTAGAGATATGGCCTTTAACTGACCTAAAGAGGTTTGTTGTGATTTAATTTTTTCCCTGTTCATTTTTCTTCAGTAAACCCAAAAATAGTCTAACCTTAAAAATTGAGTTAATGTCCTTATAGGTCACTACCCCTAAATAAACCTTAAGCAGGTGTTTTCTCTTGAACATATTAAAAACCTAAAGGAAGCTTAGATGGACTGTGACATAATAAATGCAATTAATGTCATCCAGTGCCAGCTGTT
>CAUYLG010041207.1:0-35260 GCA_963573385.1 Cacajao melanocephalus | reverse complement strand
GGGGAGCTAACCTAGACAGTGATATTTGAGCATCCTTAAAAATATGAGCACTGAGAAAAATGTATGTTTTCTGGATTTGGAGTGGAGAGTTCTGTAAATATTTGTTAAGTTTACTTGTTCCAGGTCTGGGTTCAAGTCCTGGATATCCTTGTTAATTTTCTATCTCATTGATCTAATATTGACAGTACAATGTTAAAGTCTCCCACTATTATTGTGTGGGAGTCTAAGTCTCTTTGTAAGTCATTAAGAACCTGCCTTATGTAACTGGGTGTTCCCGTGTTGGGTGTATATATATTTAGGATCGTTAGCTCTTCTTGTTGCATTGATCCTTTCACCACCATGTAATGTCTCTCTTTGTCAGTATCACATTACACCTATTTTAAAAGTGACCACATAATTGGAAATAAATCACTCCTCAGCAATTGCATAGCATTTCTCAGGTTTAAATAAAATATTAGTTGGCTGCATGTTTGTTATTTTCATCCCTTATTCCTTCCTGTCTCCATTGTTAAGCACGATTATTGGCATAAAAGAGGTTTTTAATACCCATTTTTAGACTGCATTCTAGCCTGGGCAATAGAACAAGAACCCCGTTCTCTCTCCCTCTTTCTCTTCCTCTTTCTTTCTCTCTTACATTCTTTTTTTCTTCTTTCTTTCACTCTTTCTTTCTTCTTTTCTCTCTTTTTCTTTCAAAAAAATAAAAAAGAAATTTAAAAAATTAAAAATATGAGCACTGGCAGCCAGAGCCTATGACATTTCACTGTGCTTATAGATCTGGTTTCATGTGACTTCCTATTTAAATTTCTGGAGATCAGCCAAAACCCAGGAAACCATATTTTCTCTCCCTGTGTAATTTCACAAACTGTGAAAGTTTAATCACCAAACCATTTTGTAATACCAGTCAACACTGAGCTGACTTACAGATCTTTGCTGAGCATGCCAAATCCATCCCTGGACATCTGGGCATCATGGGGCATCCGTTTCAGATTCAGAAATAGTCATACAGTGTTTATTGCCAGGCGGTGACAGGATCCCTATAATTTCAGCAACATGGAAAAGGGACTCTGTTCCATTTCCCTTATTCATCAGTGTAACTAAAATCTCAAACCTGTCAAAACTAATTTCAATCCACTCTTCCAAACGTAGATGTAGAGATGGAAGAAGAGAATGTGTGATAAATTTGCCTGAAAATAAGGAAAGCTCCAGAGTTAGAGAATGCAATATCATTTTTCTAACTTAGGAAATATTCTTCAATTTTCTTTACGATTCAGTTATTATAATGGGAGAAAATATCCTGACAACTGCTTTAGGCAGAATTTTCATACTTATGTGTGCAAAGGAGTAAGTATGTAAACAGAAAAATATTAAAACTTTCAGTGTTAATCTATATTTTAAAACACAAGCATATCTTGACAAACTTTCAAACACATAATGCATGAAATTCATAAAATATATATGAGCATGACTGCAATACTGTTTCTAATTTATTTTCCCCCTCAACAAAATTCTGCCTTTGAATTCTTATTTATTATGCCTTTTATTCAATTGAGTACCCAGGCAGAAAATACAATAAAGCTTTGCTAATTTCATAAAATATTGAAACACTGACACTGCAAATAGAATTTCACTATCTTTACGTACTTCTGGGCCTATCACACAGCTTAATCTAAAAACCTATTTAAGGAATGCTTAATTTCTGAGGCACTTATTCTGATGAATTGCTTCCAGTATCTTAAAGAAATATTCAAACTTTAGAAAAACAATTTCCAGAGAGATTAAGAGAATAAAGAATATAACTAACATATTTGTTATATTTACAGAAAGCGAATTCACTGAGATTAAGAGAATTAATGATATAACAAATCTGGCCAATGTCTTGAAATCCTTGCAAAATGTGTCTCTGACCCTCTTGCAAGTGTTAAAAATGAGTTCAAGTGATCTTCCAAGAAAATAAAGACTATTACTAGGTGGTCATCTTTGTTAGGTCATCATTTTGAAATGTACTTTAGTGTCTTAACTGCCTGATCAATAGGTTTCCTCCCACAACTAAGGTCATACAGAGCTCTTCAGGTCAGCATGCTCCTTTCTGCATTTCAGAATGACTTATTTCAAATGAATCCCCTTCTAGGGATAATTGATTATTACAGTTTTAGAACTCATATAACCCATTTTGGAATCTGCAACTTTTGTAGAATAGGATGAGAAAAGTTTCTGTTAAAATATTTGCATTGTGGATATTAGCTCAAATATCCAGAATCTACAAGGAACTTAAACAAATTTACAAGAAAAAAAAAACAAATAACCCCATCAAGAAGTGGGCAAAGGATATAAACAGACATTTCTCAAAAGAAGACACTTAGGTGGCCAACAAACATATGAAAAAAAGCTCATCATCACCAGTCATTAGAAAAATGAAAATCAAACCACAGTGAGATACCATCTCATGCCAGTTAGAATGGTGATCATTAAAAAGTCAGGAAACAACAGATGCTGGAGAGGCTGTGGAGAAACAGGAATGCTTTTACACAGTTGGTGGGAGTGTAAATTAGTTGAACCACTGTGGAAGACAGTGTGGTGATTCCTCAAGGATCTAGAACCAGAAATACCATTTGATCCAGCAATTCCATTACTGGGCATATACCCAAAGGAATACAAATCATTCTACTATAAAGACACATGCACATGTATGTTTATTGAAGCACCATTCACAACAGCAAAGACTTGGAACCAACTCAAACGCCCATCAGTGATAGACTGGATAAAGAAAATGTGGCACATATACACCAAGGAATACTATGCAACCATAAAAAAGGATGAGTTCATCTCTTTTGCAGGGATATGGATGAAGCTGGATGCCCTCATTCTTAGCAAACAAGCACAGGATCAGAAAACCAAACACTGCATGTTCTCATAAGTGGGAGTTGAACAGTGGGAACACATGGACACGAGGAGGGGAACATCACACACTGGGGCCTGTTGGGGGCTGAGGGTCTAGGGAAGGGATAGCATTAGCAGAAATACCTAATGTAGATGATGGGTTGATGGGTGCAGCAAATCTCCATGGCACATGTATACCTACGTAACAAACCTGCACAGTCAGCACATATATCCCAGAATTTAAAGTATAATTTAAATAAATGCTTGCATTTCTCTCTACTTTCTACCAAAGGTATGACTTTTATAATTTGCATATTTATTACATGCCATGCTAGAGATGCTTATTAGAGTCAATTTTATTACTTTAATAGTTTAATTTCAATTTGTTCAAAGGTATCTGACGTCATCAACCTGATGTTCTAAACATAAGGAAGACGGTAGACAGAAGGAAAATCCAGGTAAAAGTATGTAAGTAGTAGATTCTAAAACTTTCAAGTTTATAAAATAGAGAGTCATATCATTATGGGGCTAATGAAATGGCTGGAGTGATCCTGAGCAGATAACTCAGTGTTCCAGGATCTGTCCCTCTGAGCCAACTCTACCTGCCATTTGTCGCTGCCATTCGCCAATGGCTGCTACAGTAGCCATTATCTACTTTGATTTAAACAAGGATGGGAATAATTCTGGTTCTAAGACTGGCTGAGATTTCAAGAACCAGGATCAAGATTTCTGAATAGGTTTATTGATATCTTTATCGATATCTGTTTTGTCAGCCCAATCAGACAGGGAGAATACTGGAGATAAGGGGATCAACTCTCTGCCTTGCCACTTAATTTTATGTTACTATAAATTAACAATCTTATATATCACATATCATTATACATGATTATCCAAATATATAAAAATTATATATACATCATACTATTTATAAATTATATATGTAATTTATAAATTATATAGAATATATAGCATATTGTAATATATATAACATATGACCTAATATAAACTTAATATAACAATATATAATATATATTAAATAGGTTAGTTAATACAAATATTGAATATAGTATATATCCTGATATATATACTATTATACATTATAAACATATATGACATATTATGTTTATCTGCTACTAATAAAATTATCTGCTACTAATAAAATGTGCAAACGGAGGAAGAAAGTTGGTGATACAGAATAGCAGATATATAGAATATGTGTCAGATATCTATCTGATATCTCGCTAGCTAGCTACCAAACAATGAAATATAAATTTTAAAGGCTACAGAAAATGTTGAGACCAAAGGGTGCATGGTTGCGTACTCCCAATATATTAATATTCTTTAGTGTATCTCAAATGGCTTTATGGCTTCCTTCAAATTTAGGCTTACAAAAATATTACATAGCTGATAACATTCTCTGTAACTTTTTATTTTTAGCACACAGACAACAGCTTGTGCAATTTAGAACAATTTTTGTTGTGGCAGATGCCATAAATCTGGGCCTGAACTGAATGAGATTCCTGTCCTTGAACTTTTATCCAGTATCAACTATCGAGGAAATTATTCTAGCTCTACTTTGATTCCTGATCCATAATTTTACACCATTTTTGGTTCTTTCCTTACCCTTCTCTTTATAGAATCTATGTTTTGTTCTGGAGCCATCCTCAAGACTCTGTGCATGTTTTCACATATTAAACAGCCTCAGTCTCATCTTAAACATCTTATATTTTTATGACTAACTATGGATTGCCTTAAGCAGTGAATTTCTGAACTATAAGTCGCAGGACAAAAATGATATTTTTTTGTGCACTAAAAAAATGCTTTAGAGATGAGGCCTACCTTCAAACATTTAGTATTACCATCTCAGTTCTCAATACATTCCACTTTGAAAGCCAGTTAGTCCCAATTCAGACCATGTTCTAATTTGCTTTAAAATTATTCTACATGCTATTTATCTTGGACACATTTTCAATTACCCAGTTTGACAAAAATCTTGACATACCAAATTAGGCTTTGAATAATTTTTAAGCATTCTCAAATCTGGTCAATATTCTAAAGAGTTTTCTGATGAAAGCTCTTCATAATTCTGATAGAATAACTTACTGTGTACCACTGAGATAAGTTCTGAAATGATTATAGAGATGGAATTTGAGAATAAAATTTTTAAAAGCCCATTCATTACAAAATGAATTTAGGAGAAACCACCTATGAAACTATGATACCTGCCCAAAACAAATAAAAAGGTAAAAACTGACCAGAATCAAACGTAAGTGAACCAAAGGTAGTGTATTCAAAAGTAACATAGTTTTACATAAAATGTAGCATTTAAAAATATTTAATAAAATATTTGACTTTCTGAGGTTATGTTTGAAGACGTCACTAATATACTAGTGTAATTTTATATGTATATGACTGTTTTGATTCACATTAGGATTCTCCCTTTGTTTATTGTTTATTTAGCTCCAAAGTGATAGAATGTGTCCCTCTTTTTCTTGCCATGATATATACCCTCAGTTCCAACACTGAATCTGGTACAGATTCACTTGATAAATATCTACTGAATGAATGAATGAAAGACTAACAGTGAAGGCTAATTTACATTCCTACCTTTTCTTTCCATAATCTGATAATAGGTAAGTGCATATGCAAATGCCATGAAAGACACTTTGAAATAACAATCATAATTGCAGTGACAAAAATAACAAAAAAATACTTGTAGAACACTTAGCTGTTTACCAAGCAATTTCACAAACCATGAATCAAACTATGTTCCTCAAGGTATTAGAACTCTTACATTGACAAAGAAACTGAGGCAGAAGAAGATTAATTGGTTGTTCTAAGTCAGCAAGCCATTAACCACATGTCATCCTAACTAAGATCATTTATAAATTCTATATTAAAATTCAGCTAAAATATTAAGATGTATCATTATAATATTAAAATGAACTGACTGAAAATGAAAATCACATAACATATATATTACCCTAATAATGTGATGGTTTAATTTTTTTTCACATAAAACACTGGCTTTATTGAGAAAATCCTGAGTGTGAGACAGTGAGAGGGCACAACTATAACATCTATAATATATTCTGTGTGTGTATGTGTGTGTGTGTGTGTGTAGGAAGGATGGAGTCTGATGAAGTAATAGAAAATCTGGGTTAATAGTTTAAAATATACTACATCCCATTGTTCAATGTCAAATTTTTTGAACAAAATAATTAAACAGTTAAACCATAAATTACTCTTTTTCATGGCCATTATCTATTTCTGTTTATACAAATCTCGTTTCCAAAACCGAAGTGAAAGATATTTGAGGTCACACTGATACCTTTGAAACACTAAATTTCAAGGAAGTATCTTGCAATAATAGGGTTTCAATGAATATTCATTTTAACAGGCAGGGAGAAGTAAAAAATATAAGAAAGAATAATGTTCCTATAATCAACAGAATCAAAGTTTGGAAGAAACAGCTCTATTATAAATACATTCTCCTTTTTCCCCCAAACGAATTATTCTAAAAATTATTCAGAATAAATGAAAGATAGATAAGGAGTTCAAAAGCCATATGACATTCAAAAGCCTGATATACCTAGAGGGCTAAAATTCTATCTTCTGAAACAACTTTTTTTTTTAACTTTAACTAGAACATAATCTCATTAAATGACATAATACAAAACTGAACATAAAAGTTGTGCAAGAGAAATGTTAAACACTTTCAGAAGAAATTAATGTTTATTGCTGCAGTCTTTGATACTCCTCTCATCTCTACTTAAATGCAGTTTAAATGTATTACTAGACATCAAACAAAGTCAGCCTAGTAATTTCCTACAAAACTCTCCCACTCAAAGTTTATAAAGATTTGACAATGACTTATAGGTAATTTACAAAGAGATTTATCCTTGAATGTTTCGAATGTTTAAACTTGAAAAGAAAAGAAAAAAGAGGCTCCTACATGACTGTGAGAACAAATACTTCAAATCAGCCTCAATGGAAAATTTTAAATGAACGTTTATATTTTAACATAATTTATAGAGTTCTTCTTTTCCCCATATATCTCTGAACCAATTATGCAATTTTTTCCAACTCTACATGGCAGAATTTTTAATATTGTATGTCCATGTGCTCAGGCATGATCTATTTATATTTATTGATTACTTCATGGTAATAGTTACTTAAATGCCAAAAAGTGAAAGTTTGATAGATGATAAAGAATCTAGATGATATGGCATCATTGAGAAGGAAAATGATTATCACGTTGTGTTCATTTTCTTGGGCTAACAAAATACCATACACTGAGAACAACAGAAATTCATTTTCTCACAGTTCTGAGGGCTGGACGTTCAAGACGAAAGTGTCACTCTTCACAAGGGTGGTCTCTCCTAAGGCCTCTCTTTACGGCTTGCAGATGGCAGCCTTTTTGCTGTGTCCTCGCCGTCTTTATTCTGTGTACATGCCTTCCAGTTGCCCTTTTGTATGCCCAGCTTCCTCTTTTTATAAGGATGCCAGTCAGATTCGAACAGGGTTCACCTTAACGGCCTAAGTTTAACTTAATCACTCTCTAAAGGCCCCATCTCCACACGGTTATGTTCTGAGGTACTGAGTTCTAGGACTTTACCATATGAATTTTGAGAGCGCACAATTCAGCCCATAACATATGCCAAGTTATTGCAGCATTAGCATTTCTTAAATTTAGATAATACATGGTAACTTGTTGTCTAACTTTCAAGTAGTTAGAATTGCATGTAAATAAATGAATTGTTATGGTGATTATTATTAGGCATCATTAGAGTGATTTAATCACTTGCAGAATCTGACAGTGTTTAGTTCAGCTTCTTAAATTTGAATATTAAACAAATGAGTTTACACATATGACCAGACTTTAAAAAACAAATCATAGCTCTAATAGTAAGTACATTATTTCCACGTAAACACTGTAATTGTGATCTGTGTTTCTGTCCAAAATCTGGTACACTGTGGAACCTTGTAATAGTCACCAGTGAAAATAATGAAGTCAATCCATTTCTTATTAATTTATTTATCTTTTTAATCCACTCATTTTTTAATGGGGAGAGACATCCCGTGCTAGGCGCTATGGATTCGAGGATAATTAAAGCATGATTCCCATCTTCAAGAGGGTCTGAATCTATGCGAGCAAATATTCTATTTGATCAATGTTATAACATAGGTTTTGGAGAGGAGCAATTGAAACCACCTTTGCAAAGATTGTGACAGTAAGATAAATCTAACATACTTGACTCCATCTTCCTTCTAACTCCAAGCTGTCCTTGGTCATTCCTGGAAATAAGCTGAGCTATGAG
This sequence comes from Cacajao melanocephalus, assembly GCA_963573385.1. Lineage (NCBI taxonomy): Eukaryota > Metazoa > Chordata > Mammalia > Primates > Pitheciidae > Cacajao > Cacajao melanocephalus. The sequence continues at coordinate 27,062 of CAUYLG010041207.1, read as the reverse complement.
AAAAAATTTAGTTTATAGTTTAACCTTAAAGCAAGTATACTAATAGCCCTTCCAAAAACTAAACTGCCTTTGTAAAACTAATGATGTCTACAAGGTTAGGATTATAAGAGGGGCTTTAATTTTGCTAAGATGCAGGTGTAGTTATATAACAACCGGACACTACTCTAGAAGTCACAAGATCTGCAACTTCCCCACTTACTCCTGTATACAGCATCACTATTGTAGATCCTAAGATTGGCCTTTAAGATGTATTTCAGACTTTTGCATTGCTGATGACCAGCTGACTCTACCGAGACCCATGGTTCATAACTCAACCAGTTCTGTGACCTCTACCCAGAGTCTGACTCAGTGCATGAGGGCCATTTTCCATACCCCTCTGATTTCATCCACAGCCAATCAACATTCCCCATTCTCTAGTGCCCTGCCCACCAAACTATCCTTGAAAAAGTCTAACCTTGGAGCTTTTGAGGTGACAGATTTGAGGGATACCTCCAGTCCTTCTGTGGCAGGCATCTATAACAGCTGTTTCAGTACTGACTGAGTCGTTAAGTTAAATATTAAAAGCCAGTGTCCTTATACAAAGGCTGGAATATAACAAAAGCCCAACAAGAGTTTTGTCTAGGCCTTTCCTGGGCTTAAAGCCTGACAAAATAACAAAGGAATTCTTAACAGGACCCATTTAAGATTAAACAAGTTTCACCGTGGGTCCGAAGAAACTCCCCAGGCTTCCACAAACAAGTATATTGGGGGTCTGAAGGAACTCTTCAAACCTCCGTGATTAGCAGGAAACAGATAAGGGTAATCACTCCAGCACTTGGACCCATTTACCTGAAGTAAATTTACTGAGGCTCAAGAGGAAGGTCTTCAGGACTCAGACCTTAGTTATAGATTAAAAGAAGTTAATCACTTATATCTTTAGATAAATGCACACTTACATGTATACATATAGATTAGAAGGTATATAAGCTCTGGAAAACTTTGTAATTTTGAGTTGGTCTGGTGATAATTTCCAGTCCTTCTCTCTGTAACCAGTTACAAAAATAAAATATCTCTTCCTCCGCAGTTTATCTACATCTCATTATTGGACCTTGAGAAATAGCAGCCCTACCCTCAGTTTGGTCCTGGAACACTTCACTTGGCAGCCTTGCATTAATTAAACTCTTTCTTTACTGCACTACTACATACTTAGTGAATTGGTTTTGTCTGTGCAGCACACAGGAAGAACCAATCAGGTGATCACACAATGATGGCACAAATGAGAAAGTGATCGATAATATAAGGAGAGATCAATAAACACTTCATGGAAGAGGTGACAAACAGACTGAGGTTTGAATGAGTAGGAGCTCAGTATACTTAGAAGTACACTCAAGGTTTCTGTCTTTATGTTCTTGCCCAATATTCACTTCTTAAGTGAATACACTCCCCACATGTCTACCAATACCTCAATCCAGTGCCATATCTTAGTCATATGATGAAAGCCATGCTGGCTGCCTAACCTTACAGGTCACTTTATTTCTCTTATTTCTCTTTCTATTTGCTTTTAAGCTCCATGATTTACTGGTAGGGTCTTCTTCCTGCAAACAATTTGAATTACACTTTGGTGGTTAAAAGATTAACAGCAAAGAAACATCTAGAAATTTGTTGCCACCTGTTGCCTCATATCCATTAATTCAATAGTTCTTGACTAACTGATATTTCTTTATAATATGTGTCCTTTACATGGCAGCAGTGCTTGTCAGAAAAAGAACACAGTGAATGAGCCAAGCTTTGGACCAGATCCTGAGCAATGATGTATCCATTTCTAACCTTCTGATCTTGAGCAAATAATTTAAATTTGCTGATCTTAGTTTCCTCATTTGTAATACAATGCCCATAATAAACTACCCAGTCAAGTTGTTAACATACAAAAACATTAAGAACACAATAGGTAGCCCTGAAAAGTAGATGCATTCTCTTTCTCCTCCTCTCTTCACTTTTACCTCTTGCAGCTTCTCTTCATTCCTTTAGACACAGTCCTAAATTACCCGTTAAAATGTCTTTTACTTCTAACATCCTCTCTCCCCTCTGAACTTTCCTTTTTAGAAAAACAGTGAAAACCTTCCACAAGCCTCACCTGATCAATTACATCCTTTTTTCAAAATCCCACAAAGATATACATTCCTGCTTTAATTAGATGAAATCCTTCCTTACCTAATCGCTTTTATTTCTTTCAATATATTAATTTGTATTCACAGCTCCAACCATGAAAACACATCTATTATTCTGCTTTCATTCATTTAAGCTGAAGTACTGGGCTTCAACAAATGATGTGTCTGTGAACAGTGATTTTCTAATACAGTTAAACAAAACGTATCTTTGCCCTTACTCTGGTGTATTACCACAAAACATGCCTCTTCTACCTGTCCATAATGCTTTTCTGAGCAAATTCTTTTATAGTATTTCTCTATTCCTGCCTGGACCTGTTCAATTCATGTATAGGGAGCAGTGGCTGGCAGCTTTGTTTGCATATTAGAATCACTTGGGGATCCTTTTTAAAATGTTGATACTAGGATTCAATCCAAATCTAATTAAATCAGTGCTTGAGTATGAGACCCCCTGACAATGTAACTCTAATGTGACAGATAACTAATATGCAGTCAGGGCTGAAAACCTCTGAGTGGCAACTAGCTACATGTGATTGTGTGTTTGGGACTTCAAACATTCTCACATATGCTTATTCTTTCTTCCTCATTAATTATATTGTTGAAAGTCAAGATCATTTCCAATTCCCTGTGTAGTTTGTACTAGTTACTAGATGCATGTCTTTAGGCAAGTCATTTCGCCTCTCATAACCAGAATGTCTTGCTCCTCAGGATTTAAGGAGTCCTCCTACCTCTGAGGGCAGTGTCAAGAATTAAATGACATAGTTGTAGGATGACTACATGGAACGGTCAACAGCTGCTTAAGAATCACCCACTAAAAATCAAATGCTCTGCCTCCATAATCACCCTCCACAATTCCTACTCCTTTAAAAAAAAAAGAAATCTGAAAGACATTTAGATCAAAAAAACAAAAGGATAATCACTGTTGGAAATATAAACTATTTTCTTCGTCAGAAAAGGCAGAGATTTGTAACGTCAACATACTCTAGTCATGAAAGAAAATGTTAGTAGATAGTATTAACATGTAGAAATATGCCACAACAATCTACCACTGACATTATTCTGATTCTCAACACAATAATAAATAATGTATTAGAAGAGCAAGTAGCGTCTGAATTAATGCTAACTACTGTAAAATAAATGTACAGGTGTTGTAGAATCACTTCTATGGGATTTAAAACTCACATGATGTTAAAAGTAACAAATATTTAAATTTGAAAGTAGAGCTCTCCAGGAGCCAAGAACCTTTAAATATGGAGCTGTTTCCATCACCGTGACTTTTGTAGAAAGAAATGAACTTGGAAAAAAATTGCTTCCAACGTGGAAAGTGATGTTCAAAGTCTAAAATCATAACATTGCAGAGCCCTCACATCTACTTAACAAACAGAAATAACAGCGATAAAAAAACAGAAAACTGCTCTCGCCTTTGTTAAACCAAAAACAAAACAGAAATAAAACTACGTAATTCAATTAAAGGATCGAGTCTAATAATCCATTTCATTAATTTCCTGGCCACGTCCAGAGTAAACGGTCTGTCTTTATTTGAACATTTTTCAGTGGTGATAAACTTAGATCTTAATTATGTTGACTGGAAGAATTTCTTATAAATTCTCTTCATTTGTAGTAGGAGAATCTTTGGGATTCTCTGGAGTTCCTCTGGGACTGCAGAGTACAAGTTAACACATGTTCTACATGACAGTCTTTTAAATACCTAATGACAACTTTTATAATCTCCAGGAATCTTTTCTAAAAAACCTACAGTTTTTTCAGTTTCACCGGCACTCTATCCAGCAATAAAACTGGCATTACTAAATGGTATTCAGAAGCATTCAGCTATCGTCTTTCCTTTAGGATTTTGGTTATGGTAGGATCTGGCCCAGGCTCACCTGGAGTCAACAAAGAAACGGATGAGTATGGTAGAGAGAAGATACCCTTTGGGTCATCCGTGTGGGTGCGTCCTAACCTGGCTTCTCACACAGTAATTGGGTGTTAAATTCAGATCCAGTATTCCCTGAGGAAGAAGATTTTGTCCCTGCAATATTGATACTCATTGACTCCAAATTTTGTTAACTATTACTTACTTATAATAATGCCAGTGTGTTTCAGCGATTTTTTTTCCTTTGAATAAATCTGCTGATTTCTGGATGAAATTACTATATCATAATCTATGAAAAATGGCACATACCACAAATCATACTTTTCAGTATAATTTCTTAAGATAGTTATTTCTGATTTCCTGATGTGTCTCATGTAGGCAATAAGCCAGTACAAAGCCACTTACAGATGAAAATAATTTGTGCTTAATAAAAAATATACATGTTACATATATATGTATTTGTAAATGAAAATGTCTCATTTATGAAATGGTGTCCTTCTAAATGGCATCTTATTTCTGAAATGGTGTCCTAATCAACTACTGAATATCAACTAGGAATTCTCAAAAAAGCCTTACTCTGTAATCTCAGATCTCAATCACACTTAACACAACTGAACAGCAGATAAAGTGACATGCAAAAGAACTCTAAGAGAAATTAACAGCTTACACTGTGACACAGAATATATGGAAATCAGAAGATGATAACACAAGGAGAAATTAATATATAGCATATTCCTCTTTACCATAACTAGGCGTTCTCAACTGAAAGACAATAAGGGAAAACCCCAGCTTTGCTCTTTTGTCCCTTTATTAAGAATTTGATGTATATATTTCTTAATTTAGAGAAATGTTAAAGCAATCTTTATTTTTCTTTAAATAAAAGCATCACTCTAAACTAACATATTGGGAATGTTTCTGCATGGTGCCCACTCCAGGTGTCATGCAACAGATGATCTTGACATAGAAACCCCAGAGGACTGAACAGCATTTCTGTTGCCTATCATTCTATTCCAATTATCATCACATCACCAATCTGAAAACTATGTGATGTTAATTTCCAAGTAGCTCCAAACTATTACTTTTCCCTTGAGATTGTCTATGGATGTATTTATTTCACATACTTACCTTTTATCACTGGGTAGTCTGTGTACTCTTACCTGATAGGAAAAGGTTGTCTGTGAGGAAAGGCTGCAACGAAATGGTATTATGTCCTCAAGTTCTCTGAGGGCAAAGTACATCCAAACATGTGTGTGTCGTAATACTTTTCTAAGTCACTGTTATACATTTTTAATTTAATCAATGCTAATTGAAAGTAAGAAATACAGTGCATAATATTCTATTTTCTGAAGTTAATAGATTCTATATTTCACATACACACACATACACACACATACACACATACACACACACACACACACACCCTTCATTCCTAACTGATATATTTTAAGTCCCCAATGCCATTACAAACTATCTCAGTTCTTAAGCATGTAAGCCAACCTTATAGCTACTAATAAATTATACTTGTAAATATTAATAAAATAATAAAAATGTTTTTTTTTTTCTTAGCTCCTCTCTCACTAAAAAAGAAATATGGAATTTTGGGCTAGAACCAGGAGCACAGTCAAGATCTAATTCACATGCAAAGAAATAAGTATGTAAATAAATAAGTGAAATTATAAACTCTTTATCATTCTACTATTGAGATCTAAAGAAGCATACTTCACTAAGGTTTGAATTAGTTGTCCTTACTCTCTAACACCCATGCCAATTCCAGACAATCTGACACAATTATTATAGACCTACTTAAGAAAGGATAAATCATAAGGCAGCTTAGTTTCAGGTATTTAAAATACCATTAAGAAAGATAAGAGTTCTCATTTTATTCATACCCTAGACCAGGGAATATTTTATATACAAATTAGAAAGTTATTATTTACTTTTCTAGAAAACAAAGTAAATTTAGGGAAACAAATGAGAGAATTCTCAATTTTAAAATTTTACATGAGAATTTGGTTTTTGACTGTGATGAAAATAGCTTGAAAAATATCAACAATCACACTGAGAATAAAAAAGCCAAACAAAATATTATCTGTTTATCTATCCATCATTATCTATCTATGTCTGTTTTTCCATGCCACCTTCTATCCATCTCTTTTTTGTGTATCACATATCTACACATATATCATCTATCTATCCCTCTATCCATTATCTGTCATCTTTATCATCTATCTACATATCTGTCATCTATCCAACTATCACCTGTTTTAATCTATCTAATCTATTAACCATCTATTTATCTCTCTATCAAGACAAAGGAAAACTCCTGAGACAACAGAAATCTGGAAGTCGGATTCCAGAGAAATGTAATTGGAGAGGCTCGATTTCCACCACAGCCTCTCTTCTCAAAGTATTTGCTGATTCTTGGTGTGTATCTGTGTCCAACTCATGGAGCCATAAACTTAAGAAGCCCTATGTAATCCTATATTTATTTCCAAATCTGTTATAACAAATTACTACAAACTTGGTGCCTGAAACACAGAAACTCATTCTCCAGCAGTTCTGAAAAACAGAAGTCTGACAGTTAGGTGTCGGCAGGGCTGTGCTCTCTACTTCGGCTCCTGGGAGAACCTGGTCTGTAACTCCCCTAGCTTCTGTGGCAGTCAATGACCTCTGGCTTGTGGCTAAACCATCCAGCTCTGCTTCTTTCTTTTCACCTCACCTTCTCCTCTGGGTGTCTGTCCTCTCCACCTCTTTCTTAAGAGGACAATTGGGATGACATCTAGGGTCCATCTGAGATCATCCAGGATTATCACCTCACCTCAAATCCTTAACCACATTAGCAGACACCCTTTTCCCAAATGTTTAAGATCATATCCATAGGTTCCAGGGGTTTGATGTGGATATCTCTTGGAGAAGTATTTTTCAGGCTACTACAAAACCCATAGAAAATAATAAAAATAAAATCATACAAGAGCTCACTCAGATGACCACAGTCCTTAGAGAAAAATTATAATAAAATTTCTACATGGAAACAGAGAATCTCTCTTCTTCTTCGAAAGACAGTGTTCTGAGGTGAAATTACACAATACCCTGTGGGAGAAAAGAGGATGCACAGCGAAGGACCCAGATCCAGAATCTATAGAGAATCAAGTACCCTGAGAGATTAACAAGGAAAAGACATAGAGACCATCAGAAAAATGGGCAAAGGCTTGAGCAGGAGCATCCCAGAAGAGATACACAAATGGCTGATAAAGATTTGAAAAGGGCTCACTCTATTTAGTCATTAGGAAAATGTAAATTAAACCACAAATGAGATCCTGCTACTCAACCACCTGAGTGCTTAAAAGAAAAAGACTGACAGTAGCAAGTCTGATGAGGAGATGTGGCGCCTTGTGCTCTCCCACTGCTGCTGGATGGGGTCTTAATTGGCACAACCACTTTGGAGAACTACTGGGCAGCTTTTCCTAGAAGTAATCATGTGCTACTCACCATGTGATACAACAATTCTGCACTGAAGTTTGGTTTTGTTTTTTGTTTTGTTTCTTATTTTTTAAATTGACAATGATTATATATATTTATGGAGTACAATGTGGTTTAATATATGTACACATTGTTGGTGGGGATGTAAATTAATACAGACATTATGGAAAAACTATGGAGATTTCTCAAGGAGAGAAAAGTAGAATTACCATATGATCTCAGCACTTCTGGGTACATATCAAAAGGAACTGAAATCAACATGTCAAAGAGATATGGGCACTCACGTGTTCACTGCAGCGTTATTCACAATAAGCAAGACATGAAAGAAGCCCAGGTGCCCCCCAGTGGTGCAGTGGATAATGAAAATGTGGCATGTACACACACACACACACACACACACACACACGCACACACACACACACACACACATACATCCCAGAATGTTTTGCAGCTCTTGAAGAAAATCTGTCATTTGCACTAAGGGTTAAAGGTAACAAAAAAGCACACCAAAATGGTCATCAAAATGGAATCAATAAATAAATATAGTCAAACAATGGAATGCTATTTAGCAATGAAAAAGGATGAACTACACATACATTTATAACTACTGTTCAACCTGGATGAATCTTGAAAACAATGTTGTTTGAAAATAGCCTATATCTTCATAAAGTTCCAAAGCTGTCAAAACCAGACTATGATGTTACAAATCAAAATGGTGGTTTGGCTGAGTGCAGTGGCTCTGTGCCTATAATCCCAGTGCCTTGGGAGGTCAAGACAGTAGGATCGCTTGAGGCCAGGAGTTGGAGGCCATATATACATATAAATATATATGTGTGTATGTATATATATATTTATATATAATATATATTACATATATAAATGTATATATGTAATACATATATATAATATATATTTATATATTATATATAAATATTATATATATATATATATATATATATATGCCATGCCTATGGCATATGCCTGCAGCCTCAGCTACTTGGGAGGCTGAGGCGGGAGGACTGGAACCCAGTCACTGGAGCCTGGGAGTTGGAGGCTGCAGGAAGGTATGATTGTGCCACTGCACTCTAGTTTGCGTGATACAGTAAGATCCTGTTTCTAAATGTTTTTTAAAAATAGTAATTAGAGTATGGACTGTAAGGGTGACTGAGATGGGGCAGGAGAGGTTCTGGAAGTCAGGAATGTCTATTTATTTATATAAGCACTAGGCACATGTGTGTTTGCATTTTAAAAATTCATTCAGGGAATACTGTGAGTTATGCTGATTTCTATATGTATGTTACACTTTACTAGAAATGTTCTTTAAAAATAAACAAAGTAAACTCATTAAAAAATCAATATTTGACAACCCAAGGAGAAATAAAATGTGAAGTTTGATCTAAAACAACATTGAACAGTAAAGTACATAAATTATATGTATATAATGCTCCAATAAAGTGAGTTCAAATGGAGATTTAAATCTAAACTCATTTCTTTCACTAATTCCACAAGCACTTACACAGCATCCACATCATACTCAACTTGAGATGGGAATGAGTAAGGCATATAGGAATATACAAGTATAAAGGTATACTGCGATGCCCTTGAATAATTCATAGCCTTCACAGAGGAAAAACATATATTTCTGAAATATGTAAGGAAGAATGCAGTGGTACAGATTTAAAGATTTGAGCAATAGAAAAATTATTTATGATTTAAAAATATTCAAATTTCCAATGTTCCTTGAGGAGTTAAAAGGATGTAATTATGTGAAGATTCTGCAACAGTCTAGTCAGATGCTCAGGTTATTTATTCCAATATTTCAGTTGCATCTCTAGAAATATTTGGCCACCAGCATTGTTTTCTCATTAATCATTCTAGCCACCTGGCCTTTGGAAACTATTTTACTCTATCTTCAGCTTTTTCATTTTCTCTATTAAAACCTATTATCAAGTAAAATTCAAAAGTATAATGCAAAATTCTCATATTTGCATATTTATCTTAGTTAAGGAGAATACACACAATAGTTTTTAATCATTTGATTTGGGCAAATAAATTATACTTACTTATCAAAAGCAAGGATGTAATATGTTATTTTTTTAATCAAAAGTGTTTTAGTGATATTCATCACCACATAATTTTTCTTCTCCACTTCATAAAATGAGCACTGAAATTAGCTTTGCCGTCATTTCAGGATGAGCATCACGAAACCAAGTGTATCAGATCCTTAAAGATCAACTCAAAGGAATTAGCTAATATGTCTGCATTTCAATACATGGCAAGTGTAAATAACTAAGTGTATCCTTATATGCACATACAAAATAATTTAGAAATACTCTGTTAATACCCCAAACCTTGTAATTACTGAGACTAGAGGGAGAAGGTAAATAGAAGGAGGCTTTGAGAAGGTGACTTACTGTTTATTTTACATGAACATTTTTAAAGTTTTCACAATGTGCATACATTTCAATACTTCATATTTTTGGAGTTATAAAAGACTAGTAATATTATCTTTCAATATATTTTCTAGAAAAGAAAGAAAAACAAAAATAAAAGCATGAGAAATGCATTTGTCCTTAAAACATGTTTTCTTAAGTTGTTCACCACTGTCAGTGAAGAGCTAGACATGGAAAGTTACTTGATAGGACTCACTTGTAGATCGGGAGGGCAGCACCTTTATTTACCCAATTTATACTGCAGATCACACACAAAGACTACACTAGGAGTGCCGCGCAGTTCAACTCTGTCCACTATTGTTACGGCAAGAAGCCTTGACAGCATTCACTCTGATTGTTAATTTCTTATAAATAGTGCAAGGCCAGGACATACAAATACCCCCAACTCAAATATCTTAGGCAAAATCATGACAATTTTGCTCCAAAGGCATCATAATACTCAAATAATAAGGGTAAAACAACAACAGTAAGGTGATTTAAATTCTTAGTCTGAAAAAAACAGAAAACCACCAAAAAGTCTTCCAAAAAGTTTTTCTTTCATAACTCATCATTTTATAACTCATCATCTTTTATAACTCATACCAATATATCTTGGAATAAAGGTTTGTATCCAGAGACACAGAAAATTAATGAGAATCCAAAGAAATGGTAAGCTAATCAAAACATACATTTCCATTTATACAACTAAAACTCCCACCTTTGCCTTTTCATAACCACATTTTACCACTCAAAATGCATATATGCACCGTAGGTGAAAGGGGACATTTTCTGGTCATCATTCAGGTGGCTGAAAGCTAGCAGTTAAAACCCTGAGTCTCTTTTCCTCAGAAGGCAAGAGGTTGACAGTAGTAGCAGAATTATCTTCCAAGTACAGCTTCTAAGCTGGGGAAGAACTATAGGGGAAATATGGCCTGTAGTCAAGCATTTTTCCATTTACTCTCTGGAAGCAGATTTTTATCAAATGTAAGTCATTCCTCTCCAAGTGTCAGGATCTACCTCTAAGAAGTTTAGGGATAAAGTTGCAGGTTACACCACTGAAAGATAAAATGTCACTCTCATCTTCTTCTTTCAAAACTGGAGAAGGGCAGGCAGTAAAAAGAGGAATCCCAGAAGGAAGAAAATAAATGAGGACAAGAGAAACACCAGTCTCACTGATTTCTGGACCCAAAACATCTCTGAAGAATTTCTGATAAATGACTATGTAGACACATTAGTATTTACGTTTCTCTTTTTGTCCTTTGGTAAACATGTAATGAAAATTTGAAGCTAAATAATGAAAAGTAAGCAGTCAGAAAGATCAAGGAGACACAGAGGCATGAAAGATGTACTTGCTAATCTTTGAAAATAAAAAATGAACTCACAAAACCTCCCCACAACACATACATGCACATGCACATGCACATGTATACATGTGTGCATGAGTGTGTGCTGAATAGGAAACTGTCCAGGTCATTTGATGAAGATGGATTCAAGTGGCCATCAATGACCTGAAGACACAGTGTTATTATCACTTAGTACAATGGGCATTTCTTAACACTTAAGAGAATCATGCTTCAGCTTTCACAAACATGGACTACACTCTCTGAACAAAGTGTCAATGCCCTAAAACGTTAAGAGAATGTTGATGCTGCTTCTGAGATGTTACAAAACACACAGAACCCAAGAATGGGTTCTTTCTGTCCCCTCTGATGACAGCATTTCTGAAGTGCCAACTGTACTGCAGCCCCTCCCCCGCCATTCATCTTCATGAAGCTTAAGACTTACTCTGACATCCACTCAAACCTTTAACCTTCGGACCTATTCCACAGGGTCTGAATTTCTCTCTTTAAAGTCTGGTATCTTTATTTCTTTTTTAAACACATTTTAATTTACACATCTTTTGGTGGTGATTTAGCTAGATCACTTCATTTAATATTTATTTCAATGCATTTACTTTTATTTTTTACTTACTTATATAAAAGTCACAGCATAAAACAAAATATTATTAGATACTATTCAACAAGATTGCCTGAAGGTTAGCTTTTACCACACACTCAACTGGATTATTCACACATCTCTCTTCTCCAACTTCTTCCTCCATCTCTCTCTCCTGTGTACATAAGCAGTGGAATTTCACATTGGAAATGCTATAGCCTAAATTCTGGACCTTTATAGATTTTGTCAGTTATCTCAATTATGCCCTCAGTAGCACGTCTAAAATCCCTCTCAATCTGAAAAAAATCCCACAGTCACTCTGTATATTTCATGACTGACATTGTTGAAGTTAGTTTGTAAAATGTCTCTAATTCGCGTTGGTCCAAAGTTTCTTTGTGATTACATTAGATATTTCCTCATGATTGTATGATTAGTTTCAGGGTCTGCACCTTTGGCAGGAATAGCACAGAACTGATGCTGAGTTCTTAAGGCATCGTAACAGGAGGAGCCCGCTGTGCATTAGCCCCATTACCGCTGATTTTTGATTACAGTTTGAATATCCCTTATCTAAAATCCCTGGGACCAGAAGCATTTTCTATTTCAGATTTTTGCAAATTTTGGAATATTTGCATATACATAGAGATATCTTTGTGATGGAACCCACGTCCAAACATGACATTCATTTATGTTTCTTTTACATCATATACACATAGCTGAAGATAACTTTATACAATATTTTTAATAATTTTGCACATGAAACAAAGTTTCTGTACAGTGAACCATCAGAAGGCAAAAGTGTCACTGTCTCAGCTACCCACATGGACAATCTGTGGTTGCTTGGCATCACCATCATTCCTGACTCCGAATTTATGTTACAGATAAGCAATCATTTTCTCACACTCATTCACCCATAAGTATTTAGGGGTCAAAAATATGACATGCCATTAATACGGTGAAAAAAATAATGTGTTTAGGGTAACTAAGCAGCAAGGTAACATCCCCAGAATACCTGGATCAGCTGCAAAATGGCAGTCACAACAACCAGCGGCAGGTTTTCCATCTCCACCTACAAGGCTGTGTTTTAGTTAAAAGGTTACTGTGTATCTTATGTTTTAGGTCAGAAGAAACATCAGAAGTAGCTGAAGTACCAAGAGGTGGGTCCTCTAGGGATGAGGAGGCATTCTGCCGGAGGGCTTTTAAAAATATTTTCTCCAGAGTCATCTGCTTCATTAACAAAGGTTTTTGGGTTAGAACTGTCTCTTTGATTTTATAAACAGACACCATTTCTTGTTCTGTGATGAATGCACTGCTCCAGTACAATAAGCCCTTCACACATTTTCACCCTGTCTTCCATAAGCACTTTTTCTGCAGTGCTAGCAACGCCATCTCTATGATAATGTCAGTGCTCAAAACTTTTGAAATTTAGAAGAATTTTGGAATTCAGATTTTTAGATTCGGGATGGTCAATCTGTAAAAGGTAAAGTAATGTCTGCTCTATTTTTCCCTCTGTAAAGTTACCATTTTACCTTTTATAATAAAAATGTATCCTGTGGGTATACACTTTCAAATGACATAAATATCTTGTTCTTCCTCTAAGTTTTATCCACTAGTATCAACATTCGTTGATGATTCTTGCCTGACTTAACCATTACTCTAATGGTTACAAAGAGTAACTTTTTAATCCCATTATTCATTTGATATTTATTATTTGGCTTTCTAATGCAAACAAGAGCTTTCCTTTCTCCTGATTTATTTATCTATTTATTTATTTATTCATGCATATATTAAGCAGATTTATGCTTTAATAGTTATAATAGTTAAATATTATTTATCTGGAGCTGAAATTGCTCAAATTGTCATATATTTAGCCAGTTGGAACCCCTTCAAAGTGGACCTGAATTATTTTGCAATGTCCCCACCATTCTTTAAATAATTTCTTACTTTTTGGCACATGAAGATGTTCCAAGCTCATCTTATGCTCTTTTTCTTATTCGCACCAGGAATCAGCTATTTTTCCAAAGAGCCTGGGGTTATTTTGGTAGTGAATGGCATTTAGAAACCCCTGGGCTCTAGGAGTGGCTTGTTGCTACCAAAGTGGCAGTTTTTCAGTCCTCTCAATAAAGAAGCTGAAAATTTGATAGATATCTATACACATTTGAAGGCACACGTGTATATATACATATACATACAGATAGCTATATGCAGGGTTTTGCTTTTTGCAGTTTTTTAAAAAGTTTTTTAGAAGAGGTTTAGATTTAACAAAAAGTTGTGAATACTGTAAAGAGTTCCCATGTGCTCTATAAAAAAGGTCCTTTATTATTCACAAAATAGAATTGATGTATAGATGATTAAAATATATTTATCCCAGTCCTAAAGACAGCATCTTTCTTGATGAGAAAACACTAAAGGTAGTTTCACTAAGTTCTGTTCAGGTAAAGGCAAGATTTCCCACTGTTTCTACCACTATTAATCATATATTACCCAGTGCATTTAGACAAGGGAGATTAATTATCAGAATAAAAATTGAAGGAAAAGAAGTAAAAGAAAATGTTTATGCAGATGATATGAGTGTGTACCTGGAAAACCCTAAAGAATAAATAATATAACTAACTCAAATAATAAAATAATTCAATAGAGTAGCAAGCTATAAAATTAACGTAAGAAATCAGTAGTGTTCACATACATATACAATAATTAGAGGACACAAAGAGAGAGAAAACATTATTTACAGTAGTAACAGAAGGACAGAATAGAAATAATCTTAACAAGAAGTGTATAAAATCTGTATGAGGAAAATATTGAAACAATCCTGAAAGACACAAAGTTTGATATTAGCATATGTAAAGATACTCTTGCTCTTTGAAGGAAAAATCAACCTTATAAAGATAAAAGTGCTCCGTAAGTTCATTTATAAATGAATTCAATTGAAATAAAAATACTAACACACTTCCTTCTCTTCCTGGAGCTTTATCTTTCCAAGACGGCTTACTCAGATCACGCATGCACTTTTAAGTCACTTCCAGGAGGGGCTGCTCTAAACTGTAGTCAACTCTCAGTATCACACACACGGTAGTCTCTTTTTCCCTTGTGGCAGCTTTAGGTCAGTTTTAGGGCTGCTGTTAAGTTCCCTGCCCTTTCTTTCCTACAGTGCAGCCCCTTCTTCCCACCCTCAGCTACTCTTGCACACCCCAAAGGGAGAGGATACAGAAGACAGCTCACTGGACTTGGTGTTTATTTTCCTCCTTCATGTTATCGGAAGTAGGGGTTTCTCCATGTTCCAGTTATGCTGGGATTATGGGTTTTGTGTGGTCTTATTTGTTACTGTCATATTTCTTTATTGTGTTTGGAGGCAAGTTGAAAAACTAATTTTAGAAGGCTTGTATGGCCTTGGCTATTACCCCATTACTCATTACAAAAACCCAGTTGGGTGACTCTATTGGCTCAATTTCCAGATGAGAAAATCAAGGCTGCAAATTCAGACTCTCATCCAATGTCAAATAGCTAAGGAGATCAGGAGGGAGAGAATCCAGAATCAGGACAATGCTCTAGGATGCACAAGTTTATGTCTATGACTTGCCATCTAGGTCTAAGAGAGGATGAATACTTCAAGAAGTTTTGTATGCATCCCCTATCCTTATGAGTTCTGGCTTTTGTATTCCAGTTTATAACATTCCTTGAAACAACAAATTCTTGATCTTACAGGGATCTGCTTCTATTCAGAAAGTCCAATGACATGTTCATCACTGAAGGTGTCGACAAGGGGGGACACAGGACCTTCCAAGAGCATTGGCAGCCATTCTTTTCCTTCAGAACCTGGGCCTACTATCTCAAGAAGCTTTCTTGTCAATCAGATGTGTCCTGTCACTTCTGTTTCCATCTTCGCTGTTCTCTCACATGTGGTGAATATGACTAACATTAATGTACATTTTAAAATTATTAAGAGAGTACATTTCAGATGTTCCCACTGCAAATAATGTTAAGAATGTGAGGTGATGATAGGTTAACTAGTTTGACTTAATTATTCCATGTTGTGTTTATAAATTTAACATCAATTTGCACCCCATAAATTTATGTAATTATAAACTATCAATTTATCATAAAAATCAACTAACACACTCACATACAAGTTACACATACACATGAATGTTCAGGGATGTATATACACACATACACATATACATACATACACATGTGTGATATTTCAAATATTTAGTCCCAGGTGTGGCATGGGGACTCATGATGTTACTGGACTGTGGAGAAGTCTGGAAAGCACTGGAGAGTATCTGGACTCTGAAGGGCTCCAGGCGTGGATGAGTTAGTAAACATTTATCAATACATGCTAAACTATTCCAGCATTTCCATGGTCAGTGCATACCCTCTCAATATCAGCTATGCAAACACACATACATACACATATGCACACACAAGCTTTCCTTTCTAAGATATAGAAGAATACTTCAAGAACAGACTTAGAGATACCACGTCAAATAATTTAGCTTAATTTAAAAACCATACTCAGCATTTCCTATAGCTCCTTATCCTTTGTTCCAGAATTTCCAAAGGTAAAGGTGTATAAGGAAATACTGATTTTCCATTTAAAGTGAAATGGGTTTTTTTTTGGTATAAATTTAATTTATTAACAAGATTTATTAAATTCAAAATATATACAGATTTCAGGAATAAGAGTAGGCAGTTAAAGCAAAATGCATAAAGGCAGTGTATAAATGGCGGGAGTTTATTTTTTTAAAAAAGCACTGCTATTCCTTATTCATATGAAAATTGGAAACACTCATTATTCTGGAAAAATATCCATTGCTTTCCTGCTTCCAAGTTTTGCTTCCCAATTCTTTCTACTATTATTTTCTCTCCATTTCCCATCTCTCTTCTCACATATACAAATCATACCAATGCTTTCAGTCCTGTTCCAAATTACACGTTATCAGGAGGATTTCCCCAGCCCCAATCACTCTGGCTAGAAATGACATTCATGATTGATCATGAATATCACCTCAGTCTTCTTCCTGTGAGTTTTTCCTTGCTCATACCCTTTCTCTATGTACCTTGTTCACTTCCTATACTATAAAATTCTTGGAGGACAGTTTATGTATCATCCATATCTCCTAGAACACATTTACATGTGTTATTTTATTGAATAAACATGATGTATGTTAGCATATTATTTATGTATGTCCATGATTAAACTGAGATAAACTTAAGTGATCACAGAGGCTTTTCCTACTTTATTTTTTCACTTGTGATTAAATTTCCAATCCCACAAATTTCTCTGTGTAGGGGGGTATAAACCCACAAAACACAAATGGTAACACCAGCAAATCCTCTTCCAACAATTCATCCTAAGAAAAGCATAAAGATTCAGTTATTGGCATATTCATCTTAGCATTATCTATAATAGCCCAAAAAACTGGAACACTGCAAATATCCAACAATAGGTAATTCCTTAAAGAAATCGAGGTGCCTTCATCCTGATAGATACAACAAAGCCATAAAAAGACAATGTAGAAAAAATGTAAATAACCAGTAAAATGCTCATACCAAAGTGCTAGGTCATCATTCAGTATATATAATGCAATTCATATCTGCTGAAGCAGGGGTGTGTAAGCCTGTGCACAGGCTGCAGTGTGGTAGTATTTGAGGGTACTCAAACAAATGAGGGGTCAGAGTGAGCTTCCTGGAGGAGACGACCCCTAAGCTGAGATGACTGACCGAGTGCAGGTGGGTGGGCAGCCATGGGGGTATGGTCTAGAGTATGCTTCAGGCTGGTGGAATAGTGTTAAATAAAGGCCCAGAGGCAAGAAAAGCATAGATTTGGGGAACTCCACATAGCTTAGTAAACATCATACCCAGACATCTGGCAGAACCGGGCAAGCACCAAGTTCCCTGCTCTCCTGCCAGGCTGTCTCAAAACAGAAAGGCAACTCCTCACCCCAGCCTAAGCCCCATACTTTGTTCCCATATAAGCCTTGAGAATGTAACAAGAGAACAATAAAAATGAGAGTAATAATTAGGAGATTTACATAAAATGTTGCAAATAAAATTATGAATTATCCAAAAAAACACAATGACATCTGGTAGCAAACTAACATGGAGAGGATACAGTCGAGAAGGAAATCATAAATCCTGCCACGAATGGACAATCAGCATCTTGTTAAATTCATACTTGATGAAAGGTATAAAGGCAGCAATACACCTGCTTGCCATTCTCGGGAAGAGTGGTGTCACCTACAGAGGTTATCATCACACCTCTATAGACAGCAGACTCTGCCAGAGGCCCTTCATGAGAGAACGCCTGCTCAGGCCCCAAGACCTTTTGTAAGGGCAAAGGCACACTGCAGTAGGCAGCTTGGGTGATTGCCTGTCAGCAGGACTGTGGCTGTGAGATTGCAGCATCTCTCAGTCCCGGCTTAGACCCATGATAAATAGTCTGCCCCGAGGAGACACATAGCAGTCCGCTGCCAGCAAACAGCCGCCAGACTGTCAGTGGGCAGCCTTCTCCTAGAGCAGCAGTGACAGCTGACGGGGAGCACACCGCATCAACTCTCCACACAAGAGAAAAGGTACAATCCCCTAAAAGCTGTGAAAAATACTATGCTTGTCAGAAAAGTGCTTACCTGACATTGTGAATCGTAAATCATTTCCTCTCTGAATTATAGTGTTAAAAATATGCATATGTGCTTTAACCAGCCCAGGGGGGTTCTGGTTCCCTATTCAGCACTGAAGTTGTTACTGTGACTCATGAAAGCCCAGGAAAGGATGACCAAAAGGACCACGCAGTACAGAAACCAATGCTGCAAACATCCAAGGATACTTTTGCTAAGTGTCATCAAAGTTGATGGATTCAGAAAAAGAGCAAGCTCCCTTGCTGCAGGCAGGTCTGGCAGAATCCTTATCACCATGGCAATCCCACACTCCCAACCCTCCTCTGAGATACCTCAGAGCAGATGTTATGATGCCGATTCTACATCATAAGCTACCCAAAGTCAGGCAACTTGCTTCCGTTCTTCAAGCCATTTGCACACAAAAGAATGAAAAATCAGAAAAAGACACGATATGAACTATCATGTACTAAGTGACTGGTATGTCCTAGATTTGGAATAGCACATGGCATATACATTGTTTCATATAATCTTCATCTCAAGCCTGCAGAGTTCACAAAATCATCTCCATGCTATTGCCTCGGGAAATACTGAGGGGACAATAAGCAGCCGAAATTCTCTAGTTAGTCACATCCAGCGGAAGCCTACATAGTGATCTGGACCTTCAAATCCTTAATTGTGGGCTACTCCCCATTATTAACCCACAGTTCTTCCTGGCAACCTGGATTGACCTTCCACAAATGAGTGCCCTCCTGCAAGTCTCTGAACATGTTTAAAGACTGAACTAGATGATATCTAAAATATCTTCTATGACTGTAACTCCCTGACTGATTCGAGTCTTACAATGTGCTAGGCATGGAAGGCAACTTAGACTTATTAAGACAGTTTCTATTTTCGAGGAACATATATAAGGAGGAAGCTCAATTTAGAATACAGAGTTGAATAAATAAGTGTGAAGCCATTCAGTAACAAGTATGTGTGAAATAGCAGATGAGAGAAGGGAGCCGTCTGTGAGGTCAGCATAGTCAGAGTCAGAAATACCCTGGGCAAAGAATTTATAGCTACGTTCTTAAAAGCAACTGCAACAAAAACACGCAATGCAGAGCATGGTACCACGGCTAGTAGAGAGGGACGTGAAGTGACCAGAAGACCAGTATGAAGAGTCCTGAGGACTCCACGATTGGAGCATACTTGAACCAAGCCCTAGAGGGCATAGGCCATGGGTGATGTTGGACTTGTAGCTTCCTAAGTGGTGACCCTGGAGGCCCTGAGAAAGAGTGAACACCATAATAGGTGTGGACAAGCACTGTGCCGGAGACTATGTTACAGGGACTATCTATACAGAGGGATTTTGTTGATGTTGTTGTTTTTAACTTTCTGATCTTTTCCCTCATAGGTTCTTGGTCTCAAGTGTTGAAAACCCTTTGATAGGGAGAAACCAGTTTCCTGGCAAGAATTTATGAACCCTCACCTGTGGTGGAAAGGAGCTGCCGCTGGGCTTATATAACTACAGGACAACTCTGCCTAAGAAAGCAGCAGCATGGGAATTGGGAACTGAGTGTGGTGTGGAGGAAAATGAAGGAAGGAAGATGAGATGGGAATTGGCTGCCAGAGAAGACAATGGGTCCAAGAGAAAAACAATGGCTAATATGGTGGCTCTAGGCTTGGAAGAATGACAGTGTGTTAAAACCAGGACATTTCTGAGGTTGAAATGTAGTGGCATTCATAAAAACATCAGGACAATGGGGATAAACTGGGTTTCACTGAGCAAACTAGGGTAAATGACCACTCTTTGTAAAACTCTTCATCTTTCCTGGAAAAACCTCAGTACAACAGATGTTTCTGACAAACGCCTGGTATGGGTAATATACACGCATACATATTTTAAAGTGCCCAGGTCCATTTTAAAATTTATTACAGCACAGAAGAAAGACGCTGCTCCTAAGGACTGCAGAACACTGGGTAACACATTGTTAAACCTGGAAGTTAGATGACAGCCATCTGCAAAATGTTATCCATAGGAAATCTATTCCACAAAGTGTCAGTATGCACTTTACAAACAAAATATTCAATGCTCCAACAATTTAGGACACTCCCAAGGAAACACAATTAAGCAGGTTTTCTTCAGAGGTGTTCTGCCTGGAGCCCTTTCTATGGTAATGTGTATCATGAGTTTCCATAAGAGAAATAAAGTATGCAGTCTTGTCCACTTTTATTTAATTGGAAGATCTATTTTTCCAGGTTATTCATTAGGAAGCCCTGGAACTAATATTACATGGAACATAACTTGGAAAATTGTCTGTTAAATGGATAGGTTAGAAGATTTCCAGATACAGTGTCCACCCTCAGCACTCCAATTCATAAAAACAAGAAGAAGGTGGCACTGGTCCGAGACATAAAATATCCATTTGCGGGTAAATAGACTGGGAGAAAGAGCTCTTGACAGGCTGCAAGGTGATTGGATTCTGGTCTCAGCACTACCCCCTTTGAATCAATATAATGATAGGGTTGAATCTGGTGCCAACAAGTCTTTCAGCTCTTATATCCTATGATTCCTATACTGTCATTGGGTAAATCTGGCATTCATTTAATTCATTAAATATTTAGTACCTACCACGAGCCAGACACCACGCTAAGTGTCAGAGAAACCAGATGAACAACGAGACTTATCTTGCAGTGTCTACAGCTGCTGGTAGCTCTAAACATTGGGGATTTCCCATGAAAAGCAAATCAAAGAATTTCTTTTTTCCAATGTGGTATTAAAATCTCAGATCAGGAGTATATACCTTGGTAGGGGGGGATGTGAAAGAAAATTAGAAGTAAAATAAATTAGCCAGATTGATAAAAATGAGCTATACATTATACACTATATACAACAAAGGAAATACTGGTTGAATATGCTAGTCTGTCAACACAAGATATTATCGAACCACCAAAGATAATGCAAAATAAGTAAAAACATGCTCCTTTCACCAGAGCTACAACTCCCTTTCTCAGGATTCTCATGGCTTTCTAGGGTAGTGACAGTTACTCTGACATTCATTTCAGGTTTTCCAAATCATATCTCCCAATCTTGGATTTCTAGCCTCTTACGACACAGAGATCAGAAATATGTCTGTCTCAACTGTGAACTCATTGTGCATCCGTCTAATGCATTTATTCAAGATACAAACATGGATTCAGGAGAGACAGTCAGGCAAAAGGAAGTAACTGAGAATTCAAAACACTCCCTGCCCTCTAATCACTTAAAAGGAAGTGCGGCTCTTGAGCTTTGTATAAAACTTGCACATTGGCCAGGCGCGGTGAGTCACACCTGTAATCCCAGCACTTTGGGAGGCCGAAGTGGGTGGATCAGAAGTTCAAAACCAGACTGGCCATGATGGTGAAATCCCATTTGTACTAAAAATACAAAAATTAGCTGGGCACAGTGGCAGGTGCCCGTAATCCCAGCTACTCGGGAGGCTGAGGCAGGAGAACTGCTTGAATCCGGACAGCAGAGGTTGCAGTGAGCTGAGATTGCACCACTGGACTCCAGCCTGGGTAATACAGTGAGCCTCTGTTTCAAAAAATTGAAAAAAAAAAAAAAACTTGCACATCATGGTCTCTCTGGCAAGTCACTGTGTAGAGCTCACAGATCTCCTGAGGAACAGGCAAGTCATTCCTTCATGAAACACAGCCACACTCTCGTTGGTTCACAAGACCCCTGTTCACCTTAGCCCTGGAAAAGCCATGCTGTCATTCTGAGTTGTCTCTTTCCTCAAAGAGCAGTTCCTAAGACAATAGCTATCCAATGTCAAAGGATTGGCAATGGCTACATTTTCAAAGACACTAAAATGACTTCAAATGACATTTCCTAGGGAAAGAATGGGAAGGAGAACTAGAAAATACTGCTGAAAAAAATCAGAGATGACAGAAACAAATGGAAAAACATTCCATGCTCATTGATTTAAAGACTCAATATCATTAAAGTGGTCATATTCTTCAAAATAGTTGATATATTTGACACTCTTTATATCAAACTATCAATGTTATTTTTTACAGAAGTAGAAAAAATAACTCTAAAATTCATCTGGAACCAAAAAAAGAGTCCTAATAGCCAAAGTAATCCTAAGCAAAAAGAACAGTCAGAGGAATCATGTTACCTGACTTCAAACTACACTATAAGACAATAGTAATCAAACCAATGTAGTATGGGTACAAACACAGATACATAGATTAATGGAACAAAATAGAGAACCCAGAACTAAAGCCACACACCTACAGTCATCCAAAGTCCACAAAAATAAGCAATAAGGAAAGGACTTCTAATTCAATAAATGGTGCTGGGATAACTCACTGACCATAGGCAGAAGAATAAAACTGATCCCTTACCTTTCACCATATACAAAAATTAACTCAAGGTAAAGACTGAAATAGAAGACCCCAAACTATAAAAATCTTAGAAGAAAACCTAGGAAATACTCTTCACAACATTGGCCTTGGCAAACAATTTATGGCTTGGTCCTTTAAAGCAATTGCAAAAGAAACAAAAATTGACAAGTGAAACCTAATTAAATTAAAGAGCTGCACAGCAAGAAAAGCTAGCAAATGGAGTAAACATACATGCTATAAAATGGGAGAAAATATTTGCAATATATGCATACAACAAAGGCCTAATATCCAAATCAATAAGAAACTTAAACAAATCAACAAGCAAAAAATAAAAAAAAGTGAGCAAAGGATATGAACAGACACTTCTCCAAAGAAGATATACAAGAGGACCACAAACATATGAAAAAATGTTCAACATCACTAATCATCAGAGAAATGCAAATCAAAACCACAATGAGATACCATCTCACACCAGTCAGAATGGCTTTTGTTAAAAAGTCAAAAAATAACAGATGCTGGCAAGGCTGTGGAGAAAATGGAATGCTTATACACTGTTGGTGGGAATGCAAATGAGTTCAGTCCCTGTGGTAGTTTGGAGATTTCTCAAATAACTTAAAACAGAAACACAATTCAATGCTGCAATCTCATTACTGAGTATATATCCAAAGGAAAATAAATTGTTCTACCAAAAAAACACATGCACTCAAATGTTCACTGCAGACCTATTCACAATACCAAAGACATAGAATCCACTCAGGTGCCCATCAAAGGTGAATTGCATTAAAAAATGTAGTATGAATACATCATGGAATACTATGCAGCCATAAAAAGGATGAAATCATGTCCTTTGCAGCAACATGGATGCTCTGGAGACCATTATCCTAAGTAAACTAAAGCAGGAATGGAAAACCAAATACTGTATATCCTCACTTATAAGTGGGAGTTAAAACATGAGGACACATGAACATAAATATGACAATAGACACCAGAGAATACAAAAAGGGGCAAGGGATGGATGAAAAACTACCTACTGAGGACTATGCTCATTTCATGAGTGGTGGATTCAATCGTATCCCAAACATCAGTATCACGCAATAAACCTCTGTGACAAACCTGAACGTGTACCCCCAGAATCTAAAATAAAAATAGAAAAAAAGGCACTAAAAATATAACTTTGTAGGCAGCCCTATGACTAGACACCCCCCACAAATTTTTTTCTTTAATAAGTTATAAAAATATGTTGCTTTTATTGTAGGAAGAATGTTCTTTTGTAGATAACTGTTTACCAATTCTGGAGCTCCTTTTTGGGGCCACCCAAAGCATTTGATCAGGCATGCCATTTTTATTCTCCATAATGTAGCTGCAACTATTAGTTGTAATACCCGAGTCAATGAGGGAATGACAAAACAACACAAAAAGCTAAAAGTTGTTAATCTGTGTTTATAACTAACTACATAAAATTCAAAAGAGAATAAAGAACTTTTCCCAGTAATTCCATTTTGGGAGAGTAGAATGAAGCCTCATATCCCCAAATGCCTATTATCACCTCCAAACAAATTTCAAATTAGTTTTGGTCCATCTATGCCTTAAGAATAGGTTTCCAGTACAGTGGACTTTCTATTATTTTGTCTTTCCTCTGGATCCCTGGCTCTCTTTTCTTCTTTTCCCCAAAATATTGGTCTAGGAAATGAGAATGTTAGTAGATAGATATAGACTTAGACATATGATATACAGACAATATAGACAGATATAGTTAGTTGATATAAATATGGATAGATATGTAGATGTGGATTTTTAAACAATTCCCCTAGATTAACATAAGTGATAGACATTCTTAGACATAAACGTCATTATTTCATAGTGACTGTCTCAACTGTGTTTCCATATAGAATCCTAGCATTCAGTAGCTCAGACCTTGTAAATATACTTGCTTTGTGACCATAGGCAAGTCTTAACCCTCCCTTGTTTTAAATCTCCTCTGCTGTAGAATGGGGGTAAGTCACTGCTGTGGTTTGAATGTGTCCCCTCTAAAGTTCATGAGTTAAAACTTAATGGCCAATGTGATAATGTTATGAAGAGGGGCCATTAAGAGGAGATTAGGTTATGAGGGCTCCTCTCTCCTGCCTGGGTCTAAGGCCCTTGTAAAAGAGGCTTCTCACAGGGTTCAGCCCTTTCTTCATCTTCTGCTTTTCACCATGTGGGGACACATTGTCCCTTATCTCCCAAAGATGTAAGAAAAAGTTACCATCTTGGAAGCAGAGATAGACTCCTCACCAGACACTGAACCTAGCTATCTTCTTGATCTTGGATTTCTAGCTTGCAGAACTGTAAGAACTACCAATGCCTGACAACCATGCAGGGTTGTTGTGAAAAGCAAAATGAAATAATGTAAGTGAAAGTAAGCGTTTTGAAAGTGTAAAGTAGTATATAAACAGAAGGTTCCATTATCTTTAATCAAAACCACTAGAGAACACAGCATTTTTCATCCTTATTGCACAACATAAACAAATTTGAACTCTAAAAATGAAATCAGCCCAAAGTAAAATGTTAGAAATGACAATGAGTCATTTTTCACAACAAAGAAATTGATTTTCCATAGATGTTATTTCCTGTTGCATGTAAAGGCCTATATCCATCAATACCGAGGTCCCTTGTTTTGACACTGGGTATAATTACGGCCCATCTCATAGCTGGTTGGCTCATCTTATTATCAGAGCCTGAGGCCACAAAGTTTCCTCCCTATTACCAGAGGGATATGCCAGAGTTTATAGTCAATTGTGCTATTACTAAGGCATTTTCTTTAATTAATTTTTAAAAATAGAAGTAATTCTTTTTAAGAACATGATCTCAGACTACAACATGGGCTATGCCTACACCTTCCAGTTCAAACCTTTTAACTTTTTACAATAATCATTTGTAAATAATGCTTTCAAACCTCTGGATTGACTGAAGATTACCAGACACTCCACTCTTGAAGATAAGAGCAACTTCTAGAAAAATGAAGATAGCTGCCAGATCTTCCATTAAGCCTTCATATTATCTTTTCTAATCCTCAAAACCATTGTTACCTTATACCAATGTTAAATTTCTAATTTTTGATCACTGAACCATTGTTATGTGAGATGTTTACAATGGAGCAGTGGGCAAGGAATACAGGGGAAATCTTTGCATTGTTTCTTCAACTTTTCAATGTTTCTGTAAATCTAAAGATTTTAAAATACAAAGGAGTTAAAAAATAAAACAAAAATTTTACAAAATAGCATCCTTACTACCATACATCTGAGAACTAGGCTTCTGAGAGATAATCGATTGACTAACATTAGTTGCCATTTCCTCTAATTGATACCACCAATTCATTCTATATTCAAGTAAGTTTGTTTATACAAAAGGAAAGACAATTATAATAATGATAACAGCTGACATTTTTGCAGCAGTAATGACATGCCAGGAACTGTTTTAAGAATTTGACATAGATGAAATCAGCATCTATATCAAATTTATGATGTAGGTCCTATTCTAATTTCCATTTCTCAAAGCAAGACTGGGATGCCAAAGAGAGCAGTAACTTTCTCAAAGTAACATACCTAGCAAGTGAAGAAATTAGGAGTGATACACAGTATACAAGATGACACTCAAATGAAAGGAAAGAAAGGAAGGACTAAAAGGAAGGACATAAAATGAGTCCAGGAGGGAGAGGGAGACAATCTGGGAGTCCAGTCATCAGTGTAATTTTCAGGGTGCACTCAACCTACACTGGAGGCTATATCATCATCAAGAGATGGGTGAGTGTGTTTGATTTAGAACTGACCAGTGTTAATCCTATGGATTCTCATACAGGATGCTGAAACATACAAGGTAAAGATCCTAAATCTCACACCTTTTGAGGAAATGACAGTGAGTTTCATGGTGAAGAGTCTTTTTTTTTTTTGAAAGAAAGAAAAAGAGAGGAAAGAAAGTGAGAGTGAAAGAAAGAAAAAAAGAATGTATGAGAGAAAGAAAGAGGAAGAGAAAGAGGGAGAGAGAACAGGATTCTTGTTCTATTGCCCAGGCTAGAACGCAGTCTAAAAATGGGTATTAAAAACCTCTATTATGCCAATAATTGTGCTTAACAATGCAGACAGGAAGGAATAAGAGATGAAAATAACAAACAAGCAGCCAACCAATATTTTATTTAAACCTGTGAAATGCTATGCAATTGCTGAGGAGTGATTTA